>REGL01000793.1:50128-61235 GCA_004194395.1 Aurelia aurita complex sp. Pacific | reverse complement strand
GTCCAAATTTAACATTTGAATGAATCTCAAAACGAGGCCAGGGAGCGAGGGGCAAAATTGTTTTATTAATTATTCTGAAGCTAAGGCATGCAAAAGAAATTTGAGACACACTTTGCTAGATTAATGTGTTGAGAACGCAAAAATCCCATTGAGATTTAAATGAAACATATCTGGGGGGACAAGGAGGTTCTAGAAGGGGGGAAGGTCCGATTTTCACATTTTCGGATGTATAACGCCCAATTTTCGGATATTTGTATTCTTTTTGGCTCGTAAATGCTCCCTATTTAATGACGAATCGAATGATGTATAGTTTATACGTGTTATGTCGCGGGCGTGATAATCAAGAGAGAAAACACCGTGCGTGGTCACTGAAGGGATACAGTAACCTTAAGTCCAAGCGGATGTGGATATATTGGTCTTGTGCAGATAATAGTTTAGTTATAACCATATATCACAACATACGATTATACAATACAATAGCAAGGTTTTTTGGTGGTGATCAGACGTCTCGAGAAGGCTGTCGAGGAACGATGAAGAAAATTGTTTGCTTTCTGCTTTGCATTCTTGTAGCTGTGGCTGCAAAAGGCGAGTTTATTTACAACTGCACTTCCCTATTTTTGATAAACAAAACACAAAATTCTTTCATCGTTATTTCTATTGTTGTGAATATGGTCTATATGTCTCATATGATAACATGACCATAGTTACATAAGTCATAGCACGAGAAATAAATAGGAAGGACTGCAACATCAAAGAAACAACAAAGTGTGGAAATGAATTCAGTTCTCAAGTACGCTTTCATGAACGAGAAAAATAAATTAAAATTTTTGCTTTTTTACTTTTCTCATCAAACTGTCAATGAAAATCGCATATGATCATATTGTTACACAATGCTAAAAGAATTTGCAGCTACGACACAACGCTATAAGAATTTGTAGCTTCGACTTAAATGTGAATGTAGAAATATGAAGCATGACAAGTATCTATAATAGATACAACAACTTTATTTCTTGTATCATTTCTTACATGAGCAAACGAAATTTCTAACTTCTTGCTTTTCTCATCCAATGGTATGTGAAATCCGTAAGTTACCATATTGTTGCATAACAAAAATAGAAAATCCTTACAGGACTGCAATACGCTCATTGTTTAGATAAGCAACAACATATAAGAAATGGTAGGCTACATTTTCCAAAGTTAGGAAACCGTGTTTACCTGTTTTGTAAAAGCTAAATGACTCGCATGGTGTCCCAAAAAAATATTCCATTTTGAAAGTCACAAAAATTGTTTTATAAGGCTGATCCTCAAATTGTTTTTGTGGGTACATCAAAGACCAAACTATTTTTCCAGGCATAGCTGATCTTGTGATTGGTCTTAAGCTAATAAATATAGGCCAGCACTTTTTCCCATTAATTTATTTTAACTGTGGGCTGGCCAAATTTCTAGCTACTTAAAGCTAATTTAGGTCCACTCTGCATGCCGCATCCAGGCATGGGACCCATAGTTTAACATCCCTTCTGAAGCATAGGGCTTTTTCGCGTTTTATGCCGACGTACACTCAGTTTGAAGCAGAGGCGTTTTATTTTTTGCGAGCTTGATACATCGAGGCAAGGCGAAATTTCATACTGGTAAGGGCAGCACCAGACTCACGATACAAGTCCTTCGGTGCTTTTCGAGAAAAATCGTGAAATTAGTTGTTTAGTTTTGCAATCAGAAGCAGGACCGTAGGAAGCAGCTTCTGACTGGGGGGGGGGCAATTGAGATTAAAACAATAGAAAACAATACATCTAATTATTGCTTGTGATGTAGCAGCATTGTTTTCAAAATTATTGGGGGCTTGAGCCCCCTCCTGCACCCCCCCCCCACTTCCTACGGGCCTGATCAGAAGTCTGTTAATTAATCTAATACAATCTAACACAGTTGTTAGAACAATTTTCCATGAACAAAACACAACTTGAAATGTACCTCAACTTCCAACATTGCCTCTGATCACTGCTACCATTAGAGTTTCTTAATTTCTTGGAAGGGCCTTTGTTTCTTATGAAAATAAGAATGCACTCTTCATAAAATGGTTTTGAAGTAAAATATTTGATTTTTCAACAGATTTTACTTACCCCTGAATTTGTAGATGTACATTCTTGACTAGCATTCTGTCCAAAAAATCCATGTAATATGTCAAATTTGCTCATGTTGGTCAAAATTTCTTTTCTGTCGACCCTTGATCCATTCCAAAAATATATTTTTTTACCAATAGAATTTAATTGAACATAAAACCACCATCCTACACAGATACACACACACAAATATAAACAGAAAAATCCAGTGAAAGCAATTTGAAAGCACCTCTTAAAATTAAGATACAGTTATCTAGCTACAGAAAATATCCTGCAATAATACTATGTACTTCTTCACATGATGCTAAAAATGTTCTTGAAATGTTCTTTCTTTCAAACTTCTCAGTAATGTAGGAACCAGGAGGCAGTAGGGGCACATGCCACCATCTCATGAGATTTTGCAATGAAAAAAGAGTGCCTTTTTATTTTAGGAAGTACGTCTTTAGCTTGATGAAAACTTCCTTGACGTTGTGCCCCTTAATTTGAAGATGCATCCTACAGCCCCGGAATCCCTTTTTCGCAACTGTTACATCTGCTGTATTTACAACAGTGCTGTTTTTACATCTCAATGTCATATACGTATAGATCATCAGAGCTAGCCAAGTTGGACGGGTCAAAGATATGCAAGCAAAATATTACTGCATATGTCGTATGCATTAAAGGTGCACAGATATTCAAGACAAAGCAATAGACGATGCAAACAATTGTCACCCCTCTCACATTAATACCTTTTCAGGGATGCCAAAAGTTAGTTGGACAAGGCAAAACAATGGAAAATAATATATTCAGGTCATTTTAGGTGGCAGGAGCGACAGTCACCCTTTTCAGAATTCATGACCCCTTTCATATAAAATTGAATTAAATTTAAAATGACACATTGCCCTCAGCAATGCATCAAACGATTCGCACATGTTTTTGCAGCAAAAAGGAATGTGGGTAAATTTCTGACTGTTAATTTGAGGACTTTTTACTTCTTGCATTCTGTCTGACCATGCATAGACGTAAATATATTAAAATCGAAAACTTTCGGACGATCAAATTTTCCGACAATTTTTTGTCCGAAAGTTTAATTGTCAAAAAGTTTTAAAATTTTTTGAATATAAAAAAACACAAATTTTTCCAATGCCACTCTTAAAAATGATTTATTGTCATCGGTGATCCTACTTCCAAAGTGAGTTTCCACATTGCAGTTGTCAGTAACATTGTTCTAAAATCGATGAAGACACCTCTTCTTTTCATCTGCAATCTTGAAAACTGCTTTTTGGATGATTCCGATGCACCTATATGTATCTATATAGTTCATTAACTTGCACATGGTTAAATAACATTACAGTTTAACTTGTTATAACATATAAATTGGATTCTTGCAAAAATTGTTTGTCCGAAAGTTTTTTGTCCGAAATTCTCGAAAAAGCGTCCGAGAGTTTTTATCCAAATTTGTTTTTGCGAAATTTTCCGTCCGAACTTTTTCGATTTTAATGTAGTTGGATCATATCGTAAAATCTTATAACATTAAGAACAAAATCCCCTTGTATGCGATGCGTCAGGTACTGAAGTATTTGCCTCTTATGACACATGACATGCAGCACTTGCCCCGTCTTTGATTGTTGAAGGACAAAGCTTTTCCTTGCCCAAATCGTTGTTGATGTAAACAAAACCGTCCCCTACAAAGTTGAATATTGACGTTAGCGCAAAATCAGTTCATATACCAACACTGTGGCACACTGTTACTAAAGATATTGCAAGTGCCGATTTGAAGAAACAAACACCTCAAAATTAGGAATTTCAGCTGACGACCGTAGAACCATATTAAACTGCAGTTTGATAATTAAAAATTTACCTGCCTTATCGACCACTCACAAATGTGAGCTTTTGGGTATCAATTGTCCAGTAGTAGTTTTATCAATATAAAAAATGCCACACTTCCAGATTGAATATTTCAATGCGAAAAAAGATATGGAAGGAATGGTTCGTGGTTCTTTCTGCTACTTACCTATCATTGTTCTAGAGTAGTGTCCAAAAACTTTGAATACGTTGTAACGCAAAAAACAGTGAGTAACCAACTTGATGTGATAGGCCATGTTGCTGACATCCTTGGCAAACACTCCTGTAAAGTTCTTGATGTGGCACGGTTTACTTTTGGACAAATATCCTCTTTCGTCAATTGGAAGCGTGTGAATTAGGCCATTTTTTCATGGCCACAGGAATTCTTCAGATGATGCTTTTTAATCAGAACATTTCGTCGATCGGATGTCTCTCAATCTACACCAACCTTTCCTACATCGAAATCCAATAGTGAACTTATCTGCGTGCGCACCTGCTCACGCTGGAATGCAACAGCCGATGCCCGACCTATTTAGGCCCGCTCTCTTGCTCATTTTGAAACCCAGCTGTGAGACATGTGATTTTGAATCATCAGCGGTTTTTTTAAAGAATTGCCACTATGTTCCCTTCCGAAGAACGACAAAGTGAGTTGCGAAGTCAGGCCTCCAATGGGTCACCCATCCGAAGTTAGACCTCACTCGACTGAGCTTAATATCGGTCACCTGATGGAAATTGCATAAGCTGCCCTGCCATGCACCCTCACATTTCTCGTTACTTGAATGCTGTAGAATGCTGTAGGTAGAATCATATCCGAATTTAACTGTTGTTGTTACTTTGTGAATTTCAATATTTTATGATGATAAAAAATGATGCAGGTTAGAAAAGAGAGAGTAGGCCGAATGTATAAAAGATCTCTTTTATCTTCACATACTGCTAGTGAAATGGTTCATGAATGTCACATTGCATAAAAAAATGGTTTTAAAGATCTATTTCATGTTTACATGGTCACGAATAACCATAGTCTGTATTTGCTTGCCCTTTCCAGTGAACAACTAGGCTAGTAGTGTCACATCTGACCAGAGACGTAGAAACCGAGCGGCACTGAGGGCACGTGCCTCCCCAGGATTTGCAATAAACAAAGAAGTGCCCTTTTTATTTTCAGTAAGTGCCCCTTTAGCTGAATGAAAAAGTTTCCTTGAAGTGTCAGCCCCCCCCCCAAGTTTGAGATTCTTCCTACATCCCTACATCTGACAAAATGTCCATATTGTTACATAGCAAAAATATGCTCAAGTAACTCTGCATGATGGAAAACAAGTCATTTTTCAGTATTTCAGTATTTCAAATTGCAAGGTATGAAAAGCAACTAATTACTTTAAGAAAAATAAGAATTAAATATTTCTTATACAGGAAGAGGAACTAGAGACAGCCCATACCAAAAGAATGTCTTTGGAGCTCCATTGAAACTCTGTTCCTTGAAGCCGAAAACAGGTGAAAATGTGTTCTCTTGTCGTAAAATCTTTTTATATCCTGCACGTGATGGCTTACGTAACCAGCTTCTAAAGTACAATTGCTCGAAGGACATATCTTCTCCAGATATTTATAGGTGTCAGCCTTCCACATCAAAAACAAGAAACCGGCAAATATATCAAGTAGGGTGTAGAAAAAATTTCTTGCATTATTCTAAATGTTTTCAAAAACGAATAAATATTGAGGGACCAAGCAGTGTCTGTGTCATCGTTTTATAGAAATTTTCGAAAGATGAATTGCTTTGTATTTTACTGACTTTAGCCTGCACAATGCAAATCAACAAATCAACGCTTGGAGATTCTGTGTATACTCTTAAATTTTCAATTTTTCCAATGATGTCCGCGACAGAGTCCGATTTGAAAAGTGGTTGAAAACGGTCTTTCATTTAAAGATAAAGAAGTTGCTGGGAAATCAAAGCATCCCTTGCCCTGTTAAGATTTAGCATAATGCATTATCGCCATTGGAGCCTCTGTCTCTGTGTTCGTTAACAGTTCTGTGAAGCAGATGCAGCCCGCTTAAAGAGCCATTGCTACCCATTATCCTTGGTGGCACATATAAATTTCAAACTGTCTGAAAATCAAATTTGGCCTGGATCTATAGTCCCCGTTTACGCCAAATTTGATTCTATACAGTGAGATTTTAGCGTGCCCACAAAGAACCATGGGTGATAATGGCTCTTTAACCCTATTGTACCCGGGGGGGGGGCAAAAAATGCCCCCCAACCAAACTTTTCATTATAAAACAGAGAGGAAATACAAAAATGAGCTGAAACATCCATGACTTTTCCTAGTTTTTAATTGGCAATTAAATTTTACACTTTTCATTGTCATAAATTCAGTCACGTGACCAGTAGATACCCATATTTGGAAAGTAGTCACAAAGAAAATCACACAAACAGTCATAATTCCTTTGTCTTAACCTTGATGAAGTTGTGATTGGTACCAAACGATTCCCCTTGCAAAGTACTTTCATTTTTTTTTTTTTTTTTTTTTTTTTTTTAGCATATTATAGATTCCATGACGTCATGCCAATTGATGACGTCATATCTCTAATAAAGAAAGACAAAATTTTCAAATTTTGATATAATTCGATGGATAAACATATTCTCTTCATTTTTAAGTAGTTTATTGAGGTTTTCATACATTTTATCTGAATTAATTAGCTCTTTTTGTGTTTTCAGTACTGAAGCTTATATCTGACATGGTCCCATTGTTTGGTCGCTTGGCAACGAACCACGTGACTAATTAGCATTGAAATCTATAATTAGACTCCTAGTAGATGTACTTACTATTGTGCGAAGTTACAATGGTATACTAATTATGGTTTTGGAGATAATTAGGGGGGCATTTTATGCCCCCCCTGGGCAGTGGTCTGACCCTAGGAGCCCGGGTAGAATAGGGTTAAAGTAGACAATTCAGAAGGTAGCCTCTTCCCATAAGACTGTGGTCCTCTGCCTGGAGAACAAAGCATCAGCCTCAAATCTTTTTCAAAAAGATTCCACGAATGTTTACAGCATCTTCTTCTTGATCTAAATGGCTTAGAATTAACTTGCGTTTCATTATTGTTCATTGGCAAGTTTCGATATCTTCATTATGTCAAAGCCATGGGCGTTTTTGTTCTTGTCTAAAAAGTTCATGAAAATTTTTGAAAAAATCAAAATCATCGTAGGTGTCTAATTAATAGAGGAAAAGTGATACAATCTTCAAGGAAACAATAGTTATGAAGGTTTAGAATATTGCATTTTGATGAAGTTCGTGCAAACTTCTTTAAAGATTCGACGCGTATATGCTGTAGACCAAGATTTCCAGCTGAAGTTCTTTGTAAGGATTGATTTTAGTCAACAGCAAAGAAAGTCCACACACAGTGCAATCCACCGGGTGAGTCAGTAAAAAGAATCCCTGTTTCAAAAATCAATATCAAGACGATGATATTGGGAAACATAACATTTAACAGCAGACATATTCAAATAGACCTCAATTTTGATCTGACTGCAATCGCCCTCTCCATTCTGAAGTTATGAGGGATTTTCTCCAGAAAGCCCTTCGAGAAATGTTCAAAACAGGCTCAAAACAATTACCAACATTTCTTGAGCTTTCTGCCTTAGGGTAGGGTGGGGTAATGTGGGTCTAAAATGAGCAAAATCTCAAAATGGATAGCTGGTAAAACGAGACTAAAACGCAAAACATTTCAAAAGTTTCGTTTAATTGACATTCAGCGCTTCTTCTTTCTTGGAAAAAAATCTCGGCTCTGACAAAGGTAGCTAGATATTTTTAAAAAATTTTCTCTTTTGGCAACTAAAATAGGCCCACTTTTTCCGACGAGCGGGAAAAGTGGGTCTATTTTCAAAACTTGTACAAAATCGGAATATGAAAGGCTAAATGGTTAAAAAAATTAATGGACTTACATTTCCCAACTATTCTCTATTAATAAAATCACAGTCTTTGACTTTTATCGCAAGCAATCCCGTTCCCACAACGAAAATAAAACTATGGTCATTGTGCTGTGATCCACCATCGTTGCGACTTGCAAGTCAGTGATCGAATTTGATAATAACAATCAAATAAAAATGTTTGCAGTATGTTTACTCCAATTTACTGGTTACAAGACAGCAACTGCAGAAATAGGAAACCTGCTTTCGCAACTTAGACAGAAAACAACGTGGCAAGATGAATATAAGTGCGAAAATTTTAAGCAATTCAAGGCTTCGTTGAATTTGAATTATGGCTGAATTCTCAGTAGGCCCACATTACCCCACCTGGTAAAAAAATAAAAATAGAAAGAACAATCGCGTCAATGACTTCGAAATAGACGTTATTTCATTTGTAAAAGACCAAACTCTCACCTCATGGTCATTAAAATGACCAGAAAAGCAAAACAACAGTGGCAGGAGAACGTTTTCCCGGGCCGTGAAATTCTTGCACAATAGGCCGTTCAGTAAAGTTATTTTATAAAACGAGTGGAGATACATCTAAGACGAATGTTTTATGTAAAAAGGCAGCTTATTATGCAGACATTAAAAGAAAAATAGCCAGCCCTTCTTCCATTTAACGAGGAAGGATATTTCTAGCGAAAAGCTCAGTAGACCCACTTTACCCCGTAGACCCACATTACCCCCACCCTACCCTATCTCAATAAGTTCAACACATTCTACCATGGTTTATCCTCTTGGAAAGATGAAATCGTCCGGTATACTGTTTTTTTGCCCGGAGGGATGACATTTTCATCTCCCAAAGGGATAAAATATGCCAAAACATGTACAAGTCATTGCTATTAGGCATAGACATACCAGAAATTTGATCGTGATTTATGCAGTTTTTGGAAGTTTCTTGGAGGGGCTTCCTCGAAAAAATCTCTCATAATTTCAGAACGGAGTGTCCGATTTCCGGCGTGTAAAATTTAGAATATATTTGAACATGTTCACTATTGAATGACATATTTTTCAACATTGTTGTCTTGATGTCGAGGGATCTGTGGTCTTTCAAGCAGGGATTCTTTTTTTTACTCACCCGGTAGTATTCAAACATACCCTTCAAAATGCACGAAGGCTGTTTATTCACTGCTCAATCTGGTATTTGAGATTCGTTCGTATGTCCTTTAGGCTGGTATCGTGATGGTTATTGCCACACCGATTTCAGAGACTTTGGAACACACACTGTCTGTTCGATAATGACGGAAGAGTTTCTAGAATATACCAAATCGAAAGGCAACGATCTATCTACACCAACATACTACTTCCCTGGTCTGAAGCCAGGTGACAAATGGTGCCTGTGTGCATTCAGATGGGATCAGGCAAGAAAGGCTGGCAAAGCTCCAAAAGTGAAGTTGACAGCAGTAAATGAAAAAACGCTTTCATATGGAGTAAAGCTCGAAACATTGAAGCCTTATTCCAAGTAAATTATATCATTCAGAAAATACAAATTTCATTGACTTTATCTTGTACTATCATATACTCAATTCATTATAAATCAATAATACTGTAATAAATGTATTTACCTATGCATTATCTTCTTTATCTACAATGTGTCTCCAAAAAGTGTCTAAATTCTGAATTTGAACCATGCCCAAGATTCAAAGAAATATGATCTGTGCTTCAGTGAGAACTACGGCATGATATCTACAAAATTTGAAAAGCCATTTTTTATGTGTAATGCAATTTGAAGCCTGAGATTAATTGATGAATAAATCCTCCTCGCTCGAGAATGACGATTCTTGGTAGTACTTTAATCGAAGGCACTGCAAGTTAAAAGAAAGAAAATTTTTGTAAGAATTACCTCCTTGGATATCATTATTTTCTGTTGGTGAGGAGATGCGTTCAATCTAAAAAATCATGGAGCAAATTGCTATTAAATCTTTCTTTGCACAGAATGGCTTTAAATAGATTTTAAGGCAATTCTCATTATTTAGTGTTGCAATTCTTAGCATACTGATTGTGATTGTGATTAGATGACGTAGGCGAATGGGAAGGTGCTCTATGCTATGAAACATGGGTTTTAATGGGGTCGTATTGATTGGGCGAGACAGCAGTAGCTTTGACGACCTCGAATTTGGATTCGAAATCGATCCCGATGATTTTTATTGTGCAAGCATTCGCATTCGACTGCAGAAGGTGCATTACTGCAGAAAGGTCAATTTACATCCCTGTTCCTTTCATGAACACGATTCAAGCTAAAGTTAAATGAAAATTGAGCAATTTCAAATTCTAAAGTAGATAGAGGGAAAATGTCAAGGTTTACAGGAAACAATTCTTCCTGCAATTGGTGGCAGGCAAAAGTTTGTCGGTTTTCTTGCCTATGATTTGGCGATTTGAAGGTGTCAATCTCAAAACCAGCTGAAATGTATAAGTGCTGTCAGTTTTAATCTATCAAGACATCAAAATGCGTACGGTGTAACGTTGCTTAAGTTATTTTCAAGCAGTTATGCCAAACGGCATGTCAGGTCATTTTATCAATTTGAGTTTCAAACTGAACGTTTGGGGGAAACGAAGCTATTACACAATGGGGTTTGAGATAGTCGTTTGCTTTTAGAAATGAATAAATTCTAAATGCTTGGAAGCAGATCAATCTATTCATTCAACTTCTTTTGAAGATAGGAAGACCAACGTTGAAATAAATATTGAACCGTCAAGCAACTTATAATAGACTAGGCTTGCCGGTCGGCGCCTGCGGCGCCGACCTGGCCCGCCGTCGTATTGACTGATTGCTTGGGAAAAAATTTGTTGCTTCTCGACGTTTCTTTCTGTTATCACTTTATGTAACCAAAGTTTCGTCATAGGTTCATTCTACATTCTACAAAGCTGCTGTTCATAGTTGCGCAAGGGAGCATTTAACAACATTAGTGTTTACCCCCAGGGCCGTCGAGAGAGAGGCCGTGCACCACGCCCTTTTATCTTTAGGCCATGCCCCCCTATGCACTGGTAAGACACGGCTTTTAGATCCTTGTTAGCATCTCAGTGGGCCTGCAGGCCTGAAAACGTTCCTGAAAGAACACTACAACAAAGAAAAATACATACCTTATTTCTTGCTGGCCCACAGAGGCCCTGGGTCCCTTGGTAACTACCCTGGTTACCCCCTCTCTTTTCTGAATATCCCCCTACTATACTGATTATGCCTCACGACACACATCATGGTATCCCCCCCCCCCAC
>REGL01000793.1:3942-27507 GCA_004194395.1 Aurelia aurita complex sp. Pacific | reverse complement strand
ATTAACTTTTTTTTTTTAGTTTTAAATTAAAAAAAAAAAAAAAAAAAAAAAAAAAAAAGTAACTTGTAAGTAGAGTAATGTAGTATTTTGTATTGTAAATTTTTAGCAGATCTCAGAAAATGAAATAGAAATAAAGATCGTTTTCATGCATTCAGTTTTCCAAGCGTCCTCTATCCGATAGATGATTGAATAGCAAGGGAACAGGAGATGAAACAATTTGAAAAATGTACTATTACCAGAGAGGATTTTCCTTGCAAGGGAATTCCTTTCATAGCTTTTGTTGAATGTTCATTGAATTTGCAGCTTTTCGGTAATGAAACCATTGATAGACTTTTTTGCTGTTCAAAAACGGGATCTGAATTGATCAATATTCTTACATATTTTCAAGAATTTTTGAATTTGGACAACATTGATGTTCTACCAGGTGAGTCAGAAAAAAGAATCCCCGTTCGAAAGGTCACCGATCCCTGGATATCAAGACAATGATATCGGCAATTGCCTAGTTTAATGGTAAAAGTGTTCAAAAATGGTAAAAGTGTATAACATTTACCGGACTAAAATCGGCCACTCCATTCTGAATTTATGAGGAATTTTCTCGAGAAAGCCTCTCCAAACAACCTTCAAAACGTGCCCAAAATCATGAACCAATTTCCCTTACATTTCTGCCTTACAATGGCCTCACAGCAATGACTTTTAGACGCTTTGGCACGTGCCATCCTCTTGGGAGGATGAACAAGTCCTCCCCCCTGGTATCAATGACTTATTCAGGGGGATTCCATTCTCCCAAGTGGAAAAAATACATGAATTTATGTATGTGTCATCAATTTTAGGAAGGAAAATTTGCTCATTGTTTTCATTAGCCTTTGCAGGTTTTTGGGAAGCGGCTTTCTGCAGAAAATGACCCATATCCACGAGAAGAAATGGCCGATGAAAATCGGGTAAATTACTGAACCCTAGTTGAACATATTGGCAATAAAACAAGACTGTTTTCAATATTATTGCTTTGATATTCATGGTGCAGTGGCCTTCCAAATGGGGATTCTTTTTTCTGACTCACCCGGTAGCTCCTCCGACCAGGCTCTTTTGTAGAAAAGCTGAAAGTTCTCTTGGTGAGTAAAAGATTAGTCAACTAACGCTTCACCTGATCTGTACCCAGATGAAAGTTTCCAAAAAGAGTTCAATGTACAATCGAGAATAGTAAACTTTTTTAGCACACCCATTAGACTTTGTTGGGCGCTTCGAGACATGTGACCTTTACCACTTGAAAATAGGAGCGCCTAGTTTCAAGAGCATGTCCTTACATGAATAAGGCAGCGACCTTCTTCTATGCAGACAATTTTGAAAACATTTACAAAATGCTAGGTTGAATATCATTGATTGTCGCTGAAAGGTCTCGATTAGGCAGTTTTCTATCTTAGGTTAGACGCCTTCGAGAGTATGCCCTTATATATATGAGAATCGATTCGGAAAGATGCAGCAGGAGAGAGTAGCTTTTTAAACAGTGTTTGTTGTGACGGTATAAACATATATCCACACCTGTGCGATACATACAATCCAACTACTGTAGAAAAGATACCTGAAAAGTTGATCAATCTCAATTAAGAAGTATCCAATAGAAAGCAGCATTGTAATACTTTCGCAAAAAACCATTGCTCTTTTGAATCTCTTGTTATGATCATCATTGTGAACTTGTGTAAGAAGAGAAACTGACATCACTAACAGAAATGCCATGAATATAGCCATATGCAACCTGCCAAATACAATTTGAAATCTCTTTCAAAATACATTCTTGCATCTATCCAAAAAGGGATGTTTAAACATTTAGGCTACGTTCACTCTGCTGCGTTTAATTCGCGTTGATCCATTCAAGTTGCCTGCTCACATTGCTCTGTTTTTGTACAAAAGTTGAGGGAAAAGCATCCATTTTGATCTATTCATCCTGATTACAGAAACCAAAGGAAAAGCCACAATTTTGTGCACTCACATTGTTGTTGCTTTGTCAACGTCGTTGTTGGATGTTACAGCGTGTTAAAAAACCTCAATTTTAGTGCGTTCATATCGATCCAGTGCGTCTTCAAAAACCGCCGTATTTGTACTGTTTTGTGGGAATCAATGTGAACATTTTCACAAAACCAATTTCTTCTGTAGCAGTGTGAACGGGGTGTTATTCTCTACATAAATTTCTATGTTTTTTATTTGTTAATATAATTTTTGGGGTGATGAAATGATGCTATAAAATAGAGCAAGTCAATAAATAGCTGCGAATCTACAGCGGTAAAATGAGACAATCCACTTCAATGCTTATGACAATTTCAGAATGCTTAGACAAATAGCATTTAGCGAAGATGCAAAAGAAACTGGAAGAAACCAGAAGACACTAAGAAGCTGGCACCAATTCCTACAACGTCCTCTTACGTTGCCATTTATATAACAAGTAATTTGCTTTTCCTTTGCCAATGCGCGTATCGTAGCGTCACTCTAATTAACATTGATTTCCTCAAAGCTAAATAAGGTGGAAAACGCAAACACGGAATCACAACATAGGGCTCAAATCTTTTAAATCTTTAAAAAGGTCGGTGTAAAATTATATGGCATTTTTCTTTGAATTGGATGGCTTGAAAGGAACTTATGTTACTTTGCTGTAAATCTGCCGTGGACATTTTTTATATCTTGATTCTTTTCAAAATGGCAGCAATTTAAAAATTCATGGAAAATTTTGAAAAAATTTAAATCACCGTAAATCCTAAACTAAGAGAGTAAACATTATATAACCTAAAAGAAAACCATAATTTATGAAGGCCTACAACATGGGTGGCAAGCAGAAATCTGTAGCTTTTCTAGTTTAGGATTTAGAAATTTGATGACGTCATAGCCTCGAATTTAATAAATGCTGCCATCTTGAAACCAAGGAAGATTTCAATAAATTTCCACGGTAGATTTACAGCAAAAAACTCTGAGTTCCTTCCAAGCCATTTATTTCAAAGAAAACTGCTATAGAATTTTACACCGACCTTTTTGAAGATTTGAGCCCTATGTTCGGAATCACTCTTGGATTAAGCATTTATAGGCATATCTATTTGAGATAAGCGGTGCGGCCGCACCAAGCCTTTAGCAGTGACTTACCCAGGATACATACAAAGAAATTCAATATTACCTGACGTAGAACCTTCCATATGCTTCCCATTTTCGTCGTGCTAGTAGTCTCACAACGGGATGCTTTATTGCAACCTACAGAGGCACAATATAATGACAAGCTGCTAAGCTATCATTCGAAAGCGAGTCTAATATGTCCCAAAATAGTCCCAAACCCTTTCGGTAAATATGGTTGATATAATAAGACAGTTTTGGTTCTAATTAAATGAAAAGGTTATCAAACTTCGTATCGTGCATTCATCCCTATCATACCAAATAAGCCTGAACTGTCCAATATCTATGAAACAGCAATGTTTGCTCCTTTTCAGCCATCGCTTTTAAGATACTAGTATCATAGGAAATAAATATCTGATATGTCAACTGAAAGAGAAACAAAATCTTTCCAGCAAATAGTCAATAGAACTATCTTGAACTTCAATTTCAATTTGATTAAACAAGGAGAATATTCTGCTTTGATACATGATACACACATTGTTGCAGCATAGGGCTCAAATCTTTCCAATTTTTAAAAAGGTGGGTGTAAAATTCTATTCCATTTTTCTTTTAATTATGGCTTGAAAGGAATTTATAGTACTTTGCTGTAAATCTGCCGTAGAAATGTTTTGATATCTTGATTTTTTTTCAAAATGGCGGCAATTTGACGAATTTTGAAAAAATTGATGGAAAATTTTGAAATTATTCAAATCATCGTAAATCCTAAACTAAGGGAGAAAAATCATATAACTTTCAAGAAAACCATAGTTTATGAAGGCATACAACATGGTGAAAAGCAGAAATCAGTAGTTTTTCTAAATTAGCATTTAGAATTTTGATGACGTCATAGCCTCCAGTATAATCTATGCCGCCAATTTGAAACTAATCAAGGTATCAATAAATTGCCCCGACAGATTTACAGCAAAAACCCTAAGTTCCTCCTAAGCCATTTAATTCAAAGGAAATTGTGCCCTGATAACAACTATGATGCTGACAACCATGATACATGCTTCATATTTTCTGACTATGAAAAAGATTGATATTTCTTTGTTTTATTTCACATGCTGGAATGATTCCATAGAGAGACTGGGACACTTTATTAATCGAGTTATGGTATAATGTTTTGTCCTTACCTGATTAACTTTTGACATACAAATAGCTTGAAGACAAGATATTTGGTTCACATCAAAATTTGCATCTTTCATAATTCCATCAAGATATGGTCTCCTTCCATTTAGATCCCCATCAAGAAGTCGAAAATTGAATTGAAACTGCTTAGGTTCTTTGAAAGCAATAACGAAGCGTCTATGAAATTCTTCATCGCAAGGTAGCAAGGGAATACAGGGAATGACCAAGCTATCCAATATTGCAAAAGTCGTTTTCTAAAATTTAAAATGGACGGATGGATGGATGGAAATATCAATGACAGACAATGAAACAGTTAACAAAACGTGTTGATGGAATATCTGGCAAATGACTTCAAAACAGGGTCGAACATTCAAGAGAAATTTCATTTAAATTGCAAAAAAGGCAGCAGCAAATAAGGGGGGATTCTAAATCATAATGAACAAGGCAAGAAACAAATAAGGATGGGTCTTAAACTTTTCAGAGTAAATTTGTGGAGGGATGAAATTTATTAGAGGAATGGAAGTTGCGTCTGTAAATGAAACGTCAAAAATTCTTAATTTTTTCAAGAATGTTATGAATGATGGAAACAAAATGTTCCCAGATGAGGTCTGAAACTTTTGTGGGAAAATCTGAAATTCGATATGGCTACCACACAGGGGTCTAAAATTTCCCATTTCCTTCCACATCTTCCCTGTTACCAATAACAACAGCTCCCAGCCAATAACAACATCTCTGCAAAAATAGCTGTCCCAGCTAGGAAGTTTGAAGCTTCATTTGATGTCATCTGGTCGATGTTTGAGTATCAAAATGGGAAAAAATTCATTAAAAAAGAAAAAAGTAATGGTGATCCTACCTGCATACTTTTATTTCCAACGTAATCAATAAATCGAAACCTTGGAGCATTTTCATTTGCATAATCATATTCAAACAGCATTCTCACTCTGTAGCAAAATAAATAGCATATCATAAATAGCATCATTAATTTTTTTTTCGAAATAAATAGTTTTTCTAAATTACTTTTAGTGAAATTGCATGAATTATAATGAAATTGCATGAAATATAAAAGCAACTACAGTAAAAACCCGCACATTAGAACCTTCATCTATTAAGAACCTACAGCCTGAAATAATGAATTTTGTACCCAATAAATAAGAACCATTTCAGGCTGATGTCTTAACTAGGTTCTTAATAAAGTGTTTCATTTATTCATTGGGAAATAAAATGCAACTTTTTGCCCATCAACCTCTTAATGGACTCCAAAACATTACTTACAGAACTGTGATAGGTAGGGCCTGCAAGCAAACTGGGTAAGCTTGGGTTGAAGTGGATAGGGCCAAGAATGAAAACAAATCTGGTTAAGATTTAGATTCACACTTTTCCCTGTGTTAAGAACCTACACCCTGATTACTGGATGTGCCTCATGGCATAAGAACCTAAAAAGGCTGAGTTCAAAATCTTAGGTTCTTATGTGCGGGTTTTTACTGTAGGTCCGGCGAAGAAGGGCGACTGTTCAACTTGCAATTCAACTTGAAACTGTAACAAGCATGCATCCATCCATACATCCATCCACCCACCGAATCTTTTGCTTTAATCATTAGCTGAAGCCTTGCAAAGTTCTCATCGATAGTTAACTTGAACATAGATATGTATTCCGTTTGTTGAAATTGGGACTCTGAGAGCAGATAGAAATACATCAATCTTGGAAGTTCAAACTTGCTTCCACATCCAAAGCTAAGCTTAGCGAATTCTTGAAGTAAGTTGAAATTAAAAACAGAAATTACCTCTGGTTTGGAGGTGAAAAACAATTTCAACACCAATAATTCAATATTGAAAGCACCAATATCAACGAGCGACGTATCAATCTCTGCGGTAGCTATCGAGGATAATTTTGAAATTGATTAGCCATTGATTAAAGCTAAATTTGCATCGCTGGACGCAACCAAATCTGTATAATTTTTTGGATACCGGTAGCTGTTTTGAATTAGAATTAGATAAAATACATACACACATACATGCAAACACACACATCCATACACAGAGGCTGACCAACCTGTCTTTATTCTGCATTGCTTTAATCAGCAATTCCGCCATGGAATCGTCCAGATTCACTAGTGCTAATTCCACTGGAAGCATTTCCCATTCTTCTCCTTCTGTTGTATCGTAAATCAAATTTGAATCAAAACTCAATAGGCATTCAGCTATCAGTGTAAAGTCCTTCCTCTGTTCAATTTGCTTTCCAAAAGCCTTCCTTGAGTCCCTGTGCTCATCTGCAACCACGTGCAGTAATGTCTTGCATACATCACTTTCTTTGTCAGCAATGAAGAATTTTGAATATCGGCATCGACTTGGATTTTCTTTTACAAGTGAATATTGCCCTTCTATCAATAGTTTTGCAAGTGAAATTACCTGTGAAGGAGACGATTTGCTCAAATCAACTATCCACATTAGTGAAGCTATCCAAATATATTCGTGAAAGGGACATGTTACACCAAGTTTTATAGGAAGAGATTGATTTGACATGTGCTGTAGCCTTTCATAAAAATGTGAAATGGTACGATGGAGAAGGAAGAGAAACATCAAATACCTGTTGTTCCGTAACTACAAAATCATTTAGAAGGGGGAAGTCAGCGAAAATCCGCTTTTACTAGACGCAAGATTGTTGTACATTGAGAATGCAAGCTTTTTAGAAGATATCATATTACTTATTGGCATAATCACATAAAGAGCATGATCCTTCAGCAAAGCTTATTTAACTTCCACAGAATGTCCTAAAACATTGTTTGATGTTTGACTGAACGGTGAAAGACAACGGTAATGTGAACAGGCCAGAATGAAAACATCCTCGCAACTGAAATTTTTGATTTAATCTTAAACAAATGAATCTTGCGAATCCATGCTTCCTGTAACAAGGACAGATAATGTTACAATAGAACTCGCTACTTTTCATTGACACCTAGATACAAAGCAATTTGTGATTGCAGACAAAGGGAATTCCATGCTCGGTTGGTCAAGACATAAGCAAAAACAAAGCAAGCCGCAAAAATTGCCCTGAAACTCGGGTCGCTAGTGCGCTCGTTGTGCATTCCAGAAATGGTTTTTGAAAGCAAATATTAGCACATATCGAAAGAAGAAGGATATATCTAAACTTCTGACTCGGGCATTTTATCTATTTTGTGCAGAAGCCAATTGGGAGGGGATTCAAATTCTCTTACTTTTTAGGTGTAATTAAAACACTTACTGCTCAGCTTCTGTACGAAAAGAATAAAATGCCCGAGACAGAAGTATAGATATATTCTTCTTCTTTCAATATGTGCTAATATTTGCTCTTAAAAACCATTTTTGGAATGCACAACGAGCGCGCTAGTGACCCGACTTTTAGGGCAGTTTTTGCGGCTTGCTTTGTTTTTGTTTATGTCTTGACCAACCGAGCATGGAATTCCCTTTGTCTGCAATCACAAATTGCTTTGTATCTAGGTGTCAATGAAAAGTAGCGAGTTCTATTGTAACATTATCTGTCCTTGTTGCTCCCTGTGGGATCGTTGTGTAGTCGCATGTGATTGTGTTGTGTAGTCGTATGTGTTGCATTTGTAGCTTAGATATATTGTAAATATTATGAGCATATAAAAAATATCTCGCAAATCCGTTCAAGATTGCTTTTTTGTTTCTTTCCTTGGTTGCAGCACCATTGCATTTCTTGATAATAAGAGTAGTCATCGTGCGCTTCAGATTAACATTAGGCTATTTTAGCAAGAAGACGTGAGCCGAGAAGACGGCAGCAGAATTCTTTTGTTCGAGGATGTAATTTACAAAGCGAAATCAACTTCAAAACTTTTGTGAATCTCCTGGGGCTTTGTGTAAGTTCTATTGTGAAATCGACAACCTGAAAAGTGTACTTTTGAAGGCCGCTCACCAAAAGTAGTACGTCGATATGAAAAGTAAAAACTATGTGAGCATATTCATAACCAATGTTGAAACGAGAACATAAACTATTTTCAAGGAGTATTCCTCTTTATGAGCAGCTATTTGAGATAAAAGGCTGGAAAATTGTAATGCTCCAAAAAACCTCTGAGCGTCCCCATCTTTGAAGACGTCCGCGCCTTGTTACTAAAACAACCTATTAGCAAGACACAACATTCTACTATGTCTCTCAGTATCAGATGCCTTACAAATCCTGGGATTAGGAATTATTCTTCCCATTGGTCACAGCTTACAACCAACTGCAACTTATCTGTCGTGCCAAGTGCTGAGTCAAACTATCGAGGCAGTCG
Source organism: Aurelia aurita complex sp. Pacific (assembly GCA_004194395.1). Classification (NCBI taxonomy): domain Eukaryota; kingdom Metazoa; phylum Cnidaria; class Scyphozoa; order Semaeostomeae; family Ulmaridae; genus Aurelia; species Aurelia aurita complex sp. Pacific. Next base: position 18,985 of record REGL01000793.1, on the reverse strand, counting down.
TTATGCAAACTCATAGTGCTTCCAGTGGATTCATAGTCCTGTTAGCTATTGAACGTTACATAGCTTGCATCCACAGCATACGATTCTATACGATTTTTATTCCTTCAAGAGCAAACTTTGCTGTCGTTTCTGTATGGGTTCTAAGCAGTTTAAGTGGCTTAGCTGTATTGCATCCAAATGAGCCTAACTGCATGAAATTTGCTACGAGCATCAATGTTCGCCTCCTGTCAGTCTTTGTAACCACATCATTATTGTCAGTATTTGTTCTGATAGTCGTCCAATTTCGTTTGTACAAGCTGTCTCGCAAAAAATTGACGGTTGTTCCTCACAATGCGTTTGGTACTCAGAAAAAAGAGGGTGATTTAATCAGAAGACACTTGAAATTGGGTTTTGCAGCAAGCGTTGTTATCATTATGTATGTTGCGTGCGTAATGCCTTTGACTTTCCTGTATATTTACATTTTGTTTAATTCGAACAAGAACAAAGACGCATTAGAAGTCAGAGAACCTTTGATATCGATTGGATTGCTGAATAAATTCGCCAATACGTTTGTTTATGGTCTTGGAATGGCTGATATGCGTCAAGGAATCAAACAAGAATTTAAAAATTTGAAGCAACGTCTCTGCAGAAGTTAAAGATAGATGCTTTGATGGAAATCTTGCTGAAGGCCCTTCGATATTACAGTGACAAAGGTTTCATCACGATTAGTTAAAATTGACTATCTTATGGACTGGTTATGCCCCATAGCAGCAGTGTCTTTAAATTTCCCACGGCATAGAGTGCACCATTTTCATTTAAGACTAATATTCCAGTTTCTTAAAAAAGCAGCATCAACTTAAATTATGAGACCACTTTATTTAAAATCGAACATTAAATCAGCCACGAATTTAAACGAAACTTTCTGCAATCTTTTGTGATTTCAGTGACTAAGATTTTATCCTCATAAATTTGCAACCAAACATTATAAGGCTTCTTAAGAATTAAATTCATCTTTGTTATACCTACCCTGGGTACCAGCCTCTCTAACATATTATACCCTGCCTTTCCCTTAAATTTCCCTTTTTTGAACGGTTTAGAGGAAAATTATGATTTTAAGTTATCATTTCATAAAGAAAAGGCTTCAACTTAAGCTTTGATTCCTGTGTTCTTAAATTGAATGTAAAAAGCTGCCTCTAGTAATTTTCTTACTGCCCTCTTCAGGAGCTAGGAGAGTTAAAACAACAGCAAAACGAGTGCTTTTACTACCTTGTAATAATGATAATGTACAAATAGTAATTTATATAAATATTGTGAAATGATATGGTATTTGTGAAGCAGCGCTTGAATTTCCTGGACAACCAATAATAAATTAAACTTAATCTTTCATTGTATACTTTTTTAAATGTTTTTCATAAAACAGTTAACAATATTCAGTTAAAGATAATAATTTGAGCTGTGCCTCTGAGTTTTATTTCTGAGTTGTGCAAAAAAGCTGCGAAGCAGCTGAATGTTTTGACAATACTAAAATGATTCATTGGTTTTAAAACAAGGGAATTTTTAGGTCAGAGTTTTATGTATTTGAATTTCAAAAAACTTGTACGTTTTTTTTTTCATCAGCTAAAATACAAGAACGTGCTTTACTATTTCAATATTATGATCACAACAGTTCGTATCAAGAACTATCAGGGTGCCGGCGGTGGTAATCGGACACTTCAGGAAAACTGAATATTTTCATAAGAAACTTTAATCAAAGACAAAAGTCAAAAGTACCAGATGAATTGACAGGTATTTAGACATATTTTCCAGAAATGTTTTGGTTTTTTTAATTTTTTTTGCTTTTCTTTGACAACGATGTTTTTGAGACAGATCTTGGTGGTGGTTTCGGACAGTGGCGGTTGTTTTCGGACAGTGAGTTCACAATGCAGAATGTGCCAAGTTACAAATTGTCTGCTTATGCTTGCCAAGTATTCAATCTATAAACTCTTTTGCTTCATATTTCTTGTTTTTTTTTTCTTTTCTTGAAAGCGAAAACAATGGTTTGACTGCCGGTTCTTGTAATGACATTCTCGAGAGCTCTCGGTACACACACAAAAAACAATCTAAAAGCTAGAAGATAGAGCCCATCGCCCTGTTCTGATCACTGGCTCCTGTGAGCGCTTTGGCGTACAATCTCGGAATGTTTGTTTACTAGAGGAATGGGTCCTACAATTGAAAGAGCGCGCGAAAAAAAACTATGCTGACGCCATGAGCTTCAAGTTGAAAAGTGGTTTATTCTTTTTCTGGCTTGTGAATCCAGCGATATGGGAAGATGAAAGAGGCCTACCTGTGATGGAATCGCAAGTAGTCGCCATTTTTCACTTCGTGTTTCCTTGCAGCAATTATATTTTCTCTTGTTTCTTTGCTACTGTTTACTAGAACTGCAGTCAAAACATTTCAAACTTTGCTCCAACTCTGTAAGCGAATATTTACAAAAAAATTTCGATCATAATATCTTCTGCTTCCCAGCCGGGGGTAAAGTTCTAACTGCAGTCAGATAGGCTACAGATCGCCCTCTTACAATCACGAGGTTTGGCTTCGAATTCTGGGATTCTCTCTCAACGAAGAGACGGGTCGAAAGGTGAAATAAACAAAGAAACCTCATCAAGGGGTTTCGTTGACTTTGGATGCGTGTGAGGTAGGGTTTGAATTAATGCAAGGTGGGCATTGAAGTATGGGAAGGGGGCTATGCTAGATTGTTGCCAGTTATCTTGTAATAGACTGTAAATTTCAATTGTAAATTGTTTATGTTGTCATTAAACGAATCGAATAAAGAGGCAAAATGTTACTTATCAAACGATAACATGCGATAAATATCTTTTGTTATGTGTATGGCATCCATTTCAATTGGAAACTGCGCTTTCTTGAGCCCTCTGCGGTGATACCGTCAGAATTTCATGCGTGAGCTTGCGTGATCGGAACAGGGCGATGGAATGAAGATATCGCGATTTTATCGCTGTGTTTTCCGATAACGATTCTACAGAAGACGGTCGCTAAATGTACAATAACTGGTTTCTATATTCTAAACTATGAAATAAGGAATAATTCATTAGCATTAACTTTTCCGATAAAATTTACTTAGGCCAAGCAACTCAAGGTTTCTTTTTCAGTGATCGGAACAGGGCGATGGGGCTCTACGTTTTAAAAATGCTGCTTTGATCTCATTACTATTTTCGATTGATGTATGTATCGATATTTGTGAATGAAATGTCAAAATCCAAAAACATTAAAATCCGACCTTTGTTCATGCTCCCAAACAACTGATTTATTTGGTGTCCAAAAACCACCAGCATGAACTTTTAAAACCATTCGATGAACTTTTAAAACCGTCCGCTGTCCTCCCTTCAGTGAAACTGTTTTAAGTCTTTGGCATAATGCTATGCGTTATTTACATGCTAGACATCCAATTTAAATGATTGTTAAAGACTTTGCTTCTATCTGGAATGGATTCAGAGTTTTGAATCAGGGATGTGATATTCGCAACGACCACTTCTACACTGCCAGACACAACGAAAACAACTTCTCTAGCGTGTTCTACATTCATGAAGGCTTTTCGTACAGTTGTTTAGTATCTATAATGTTAGCTTTCAATACCAATAAAAAATCCCACTTTGATGGATTTCAATTGTGACATACATTTCTGTCGGTTTTCGCAAGTGTCCGATTACCACTGCCGTCCGATTACCACTGCCGTCCGATTACCACCGCCGACACCCTACAAAGGTCTGGTAGATATGGTATGCACTTTCTCGCTTACGTAGCTTCGTAGCAACATCATGGACCAAATAAAGAAACCTTCGGCTCTAATAGCCTTTGGTCTTTGGGGCCAGAGGTATGGAAACTCTCAAAACTTTTAAACCAACTATGAAAACATGGAATGGCGTACAATGCACATGCAGTGTATACCAGTACAATATGTCTCAGAATGGATTGATCATTCCTTGATGCATATCAGCCATATAAAACCATAAACAAATGTATTGGCCAATGTATTCAGGAATTCACTGGACATCAAAGGTTCTCGTACTTCCATTGTGTCTTTGATCGGATTGAAAGATTTAAATATACAGGGAAGTCAATGGCAGTACGCACACAACATACATGATGATCACATTGTCATTATATCGAAACCAGACTTAAGATAAGAAAATAAAGACGTTCGCGTCATGTTCACTTTAATATAGAAGTGTACCAAAATACGACTTCGAGAGTAATTTTTTCTTATCAAAATTTGATTAAGAATGCAAGTATTCAAAAACCATGAAATTGAAAACATAATGGACGAGTAGTTGAATCAGTTTCAAACTTTGCTCAACAGAATTCCTAAAAGCATCCATATGCTTTAAAAAAGAAGTATCCAACTCTTTTCAAATCCCATTTGGTTTCGCTCTAAAACGAACGGGAAAAACAATGCAAACAATAGCAGAAAAATGTTATTTTTACCACAAATTCTATTGGGGGCCTTTTGATTCAGCTTTCGCACAAACTAGAACTTTAAAAGCTCGTAGCCCTGTGAATATTGAGCGGACTTCCAAAATTCTGGTGTCTAAAATGAATCAAAGATCTGAAGATGAATTATCTTATCATGGAGCCATATCATTATTCTTTAATACCTAATAAAAGGTCGAATAATTCTTCTGGAACACCCTGTGGTCTGTAATTTACTTTGAATGACAGTCTTTTATAGTTGCGCATTTTCATTGTGCAATCAGATATTTAGCTGATTTTTTTTCATAACTTCTCCGAGATTTCACTGTAATGATTTGCAAGCATCCAAGTATAAGTACAGAGTCGATGGTTTCAAATCGCTTGATCAATGAATATAAAAAGTTGGATTTGCGTGAGGGACGTCATAAGTAATAGGCAAGTAATTCAATGAAAAATATTACTTGTACTGAAATAGTGATCAAATGAAATTAATAGTTGCTGTATCATTTTTTCAGTGCCAATCGTATTTTCCAAATAATTACTTGCATATTATAAGCTTGATATATGATCTGATGCCAGGTAAGTCAAAATATTCACTGTTTTGAAAATCATAATACAAAATTCATGAAACTGATTTTCAACCTAATTCTGAAAATTTGGCTACTGTATAGGCCAAAGCAGGACCTTGATTGCAAATGCAAACAAATCTTGCACCTAACAAAAGCATTTTTCGAAAAAAGAATACACATGAAATTGAGATTTACATGCCAGCATTTCATGATCACTTATAGGCAATGATTTGAAAACAGTTGTTATTCCAGTAATTTTTTTTGCTCAAATTAAAAGCTGAAAAATGTTCCTTGATCGGAAGCAAACTTGGATCTAATTCTCTACCTAAAACCTTCAAGAAATAGTTGCAAATGATCAACGGGGAGGAGAAAATTTTCGCAATACCTAAATGTTTTGTCTTTCAAGTAACGACGACTAATAAAAAGTATGGCGTAGAGCGTCTGTGCAGTAGCCTGAAGGTCCCACTATGTGTTATCCCTCCGAATAACTCAATATCATCTGCCTTCAAGCATGCTATCCCTCCAATAACCTGAAGTGGTCCCTCCATTGCACTGAACAGCTTCTGAATTACTGAATATCCCCGAGACTACTGCACAGACGTTTGCACGGGGTGAAAATATTTTAGTTTGAAAGCCAATTTAACCTCAATCGTTCTGCTCAAAGAGCCAGTTTTGCAACGGTTAGGGTGAATCCCAAATTGGATCCGTAAATAACTTTGTGAAAAAATAATGGAAAAGAAACTGACAACATAGGAAGTGTACCTCTCTCTGGAAATGTTGAAATTCAATGTGCCCACCATTCTTTGAATATGTCTCAAATTCATCATACCATTCTGTCAACATGATCAAGACTGGGTCTTGCTTCGAATCGTTTTTGAAACCATCAAGATCTTTCCAAATCCTCTCAGCTCTAACCTCATTCATGTATCTGCTAAAATCTTCATTATCTGTCACTTGCTTTTCTTTCAGTTTTGACTCTACCTAACGACAACAATTTATCAAATAGGTTAGAGAGCCATTATTACCCAATGGGTTCTTTCAGGCAAGCTACAATTTCGGGCTATCTGAAAATCAAAATTTAGGCCAAATGGAAATGATGTATCCACAATGCAATTAAACGTTCCTACCAGTTTAAGTAGATCAGTAGTTTTCGCTCTGACCAAATACTATTTTTAGAAGTCTGAAATTTCAGCATTCCCAAAATGGACCCTGTATAAACATTAACACCTATGCACTTAATCGTACAGAAATAATACTGATGATAGTCAAGTATATTCAGCAAAGTGTTAGTCTTAGAACATTGGAATTCCTTAAAAAATTAAATCAAGCTTTTCATATGAAATATACTTCCTGAAAAGTAAAACACTTGTAATTTGATATTATCTTCACGATACATGTTTTCTTAAAAACAATGCTATGCCAAAATTAAACAGTATCTGTAAAAAATATGTTTCCTTAAAAACAATATGAAGGAAATTCGGTATCATCTCTAAGAAATTTGCTACAACAATGGCAAGAAATTGAATATTAGATGGATTGATGGATCTTCAACTCAATATAACTATGCTTATTCCCTTTAGACTGGTCAGTTAACTTGAGAGACTCACCTCATTCCAGAATTGCGGATCACCACTCGGATCGATATATTTCATGAAATTCGGATTGTGATCATTAATTGAAACTTTATAACATTTCGACGGTTTGTTTTCAATCAAAGGCAAATTAACTGCCATTTCTGTCTTGACAGCGCTTGATGTGATATACCAATAATCAATTTTCCCATAATACCAAAATTCAATTACTAACTGATTAAGTACCTTCTGGTCGTTTTTCTGCACATGGGCATGGCATAAACTGAAATAACTAGATTTTGATCTTTATATCATTAATTTAGTACATATTTAGTAACAGATGTCTGTAAGGGTGAACAATAGTAAACAGTAGCCACCTTGTCGTTGCTGTTCGAATTTTAGAAATTACTTTCAAAATCTTTATCTCAGCAAGGGAGGAATGGCATATGTGTCCTTTAATGAGCAAACAGAGTACTATCTTGTCATCTTGTAGACGAAAACTTAAAAGACCCATTCTCCCCATGCCGTGATCACACTTTTTATATCAAGTAAAACACAGACACATGCAAAAATACAACTACTGTGTCAGTCATTGCAGGAAAGGACACGTTGTCAGCGAGTTCACACAATTAGTTACACTTACCAGTAACTAAGGAATTAAACGCACAAGTAATTAAACGGTGTTAAGGAATTAAACGGTGGGGGATGAGGAGTATGAGGGACGCTTTTCTCACCCAAAAAAGGGGTGCCAAGCTGAGTTTTCATCTTGAAAGGAAGAGCAGTTGCCCCCATTTGTCCCCTTAAATCCGCTCTTGATGGGCAGGAGGAAAATAACTTTTTTTTTATATCAACTTAAAACAACTACAACTCTAATATTTTGTGATAATATCTTTGAGTGAAAGCAGATTGCATTTCAGGATCATATCTATGATATATGATGTCTCCATAATCCAGGTGGGGCCTCACATAGAGCTTATATATCTGATCGAGCACATTTCTAGAAACATATTTCGAAAGATATTTTATCATACCGATACCCTTGCAAAATAACTTGCAAATGTCTTCAACTGTTTGTTTGCCTGGCTTCTTCATTGGTGGCAGAGGCAAGCTTTGATATTTTCAGAATACTCAGCAATAAGAGAATCAAGGAACAAGCACATTTCCTTCCGGTAAAATTCTATGCACGACAACACAGCGTTGTTGCTAGATTTTCGTCAATTCGTCTGGGTGGACTTCTCACTCTGTAGTGACGTTGGTATTCTGACATCGGATCGATTTCTTGCTTTTCAGTAAAAGCAACCATAGAATCCAGCTGCGCATTCATTGCCGTTTCGTAATTTCACATTTCCTCCAGATTCTCTACATTGAAATCAATGAGCTTTAACTTTTATTTTAATTTTCAAGTCTACTACATCTGCATTCACTACTTCATCAATCGTTCTTGGGATGCATTCATAGCTTCGCCAGATTGAATCAATTGATTGTGTGCACGCAAGAGAGACTTTTTTGAAAAGTTTCTCAGCTTCATGGAATTCGCCACCTCTTTTGTGGCATTTCCTAAAACTCTATGTTGTTTACAGCTTCCACTAAAAAATACGTAAAGATCTTCCAGTCCTGCATGCATGCAGATCAAAACGGCACTCCGCTTGCAGCAGTATTCGTTAAATGTATTGGATCCAGGCCCCTGGCAGGGAATGTAAGGTACCTCTCTGTCCAACATGTCCTGTAAACAACGCTGAGTACCCTTGATCCGTCCAGACATCGATGCAGCAAAATCATAGGTTTGGAGAGATAAACCATCAATACCAATGCCGTTATCCTCAAGTGAAGCAATCTTTGGTTGTGTCTTTTCCATGCTTATCAATGCATTCTTTCATTTTAACAACTCTCTCACGTGAAGCTCCATCATTGGCAGCGAACATTAAGGCTATAATCAATTTATCTTAGTGCCCTTTCTATTTTCTGCATGTGCCCCTTTGGCTTAATGAAAAACGTGCCCTTGACGTGTCGTGCCCCCTCCCCCCCAGTTTGAGATGCTTCCTACGTTCCTGATGGGCAGACACAGAGTAGACTCCTGGTGCAGCAATTTCATTGTTTATTCTGCTTCGGACCTCCTCAGCAAGCAAATGCACCAACTCGTTTTGAGATCCTGCACTGATGTATTTAGTGCTGTAAGGCTTCAAATGTTTGTGTTCGAGCCATTCCTTCAAAGTAGGATAATGCCTGGGCATTAGATATTTTTTTATTCAATATAAAACTTTACAACAAAAATTACCTAAACACTACCTACAATCTACTATGCCACACTACAAGGACGGGGACCAGGAGGAGCAAAATATCATGTCTACCCCCTGGAATTAACATAAACTAAAATAAAACTAATATAAGCTACTATACATACCACGCTACAACGAATACGGATAGAAAAGCTAATTACAAAAACATTTTACAAATAAATATTTGAGCTGGTTTCACATTAGACGTCAGGCCAAGATGTAATGGTGAGCAATCGGAACCCTAGCCGAGGAAACAACAACGACAATAACCGTCCCCGTCACTGCTCCCTACCCAAGGTCCCCATCGCTCAAGACACCGCTATCGGGTCTGGATTTATAATTATAAGCCTAGCATCTAATGTGAAACAGGCTTGCAAAGAAATAAATGGACTGGACTCTACGACAAGAAACTTGAAAATGGACTTGGTGGTTTAGAGACGTTTGACTAGATTTACGGAGATCTCAACTGAATCGACCAGTTGCGTGAATGTAATGTAGAGTTAACTCGAGTATATTTCTGTTGAGGGCCTTTGGAAGGTTTTTATCGCCATATAATAGAAGTTGTGTCAAAACTTTATTTGAAAGATCGACATATCATGGTCGCAACAAATCAAACACTCTAGCGAGAAGATTTCGACGTTCAACCTCAAAGGAAGGGCAGAGCAACAAAAATTGTTCCGTAGTCTCAATACCATCGTTTGTAGGGCACATTGGATTTATGGAATCCCTAAAATTGTGCTTGAATTTGTGAAAGCATAACTTACTAAGACCTACTCAGATAGGATGATCCTATTGGATCATGAATCCCAAAGACAGATTTAGCAGGGGGGCGGATAATTGAAATCAGCTTTCTCTTAAAGATAGCGACCGATGGTGCAAGTCTAACCTCCGGATCTAGTTCCTTCCATTCTGACAAGCAATTGGGATAAAAACTAGATTTGAATTTTTCTGTCCTTGCCCTTATTCGCCCAATGACATCCTGATTGCGAAGAGAATAATGCGGCTGCTGAAGTCGAGGGATTGGATCAGTTGTATATTCAGGCATCAGCTTATGTATCATTTTGTAAAACAACGTAAGGCGTCTACTCCATCTTCGGGAACTCAATGTTTCCCAACCAAGTACATTAGATTGATCAGCTGAGCAAGTTGCCATAAAAGACAGCGATTGCCTCGAAACGGTTCTTGCCAGATAAAAAATAATTGGTTAATATAGTTAAATGAGTGCTGCACACAGCATTTTTGAAAAGACCTTCCCTACCAAGCCGGGGATGTCAGTCACTACCACTAACCGGCAGTTATGTGCCCCTAATATGGGTGGGTTTTGCCAGGGAAAATTTGCGTTTGAAATAGTTCCGAAATTGAAAACTGATTGCAAATTTTAAGACAGCTTAGCTTAGATTGATCAGCTTAGCATGACTGCAAGACTTGTTACGCGGTTGCTGCGCTGTAATAAAATTCTTCTTGGTGCCCTGCAAAATCTTCGATTGCCCTGCGAAATCCGCAATATTTGAGATTGGGGAGGGGGTGTCACACCCGTCCACACCCCCTCAATTTTCGCCCCTGTGAAACACATGCAAAATTTACCTAAAAAAATCTAAATTTAATTTACACGATATGAAAGTGACAGTGAAATTGCTCTTTTAGCGCCAGTGCTGTGAATCGAATCATAGATAATAGCAGATCGAATCCAGGACATCATCTTTCACGATGAAGTGCATGGCTGCAAAGTCAGAGGATTGCACGACTGCGCCACAAAACACCTTCGCCACTATTCTAACATCATGGAAACGGGATTTTCATGGTTGTTCAAAGAGCTGTCCTACAAAGAAAACCCATTCAACTTTGATTGGCCAAGACCACCTTAGAATGACAATAGATCAAATCAATCATTATGAGACTTTTGTTTTGCACGTAAGAATCCAGCCGCGGTGCAGCTTATATTTTATCACTATTAAATCTAACCAAGTTTATCCCAGATGTTAGCCAACTGTTCACCTCTCTCACTTCATCAAAAGGAATCTCTTCAATAATTCATTGCATATCGTTTTCTGCGTATTGTTTCCAATAAAATTAACAGCATTGGACGATTACTTTTTAACCAATTGGTTGCTGTAATCTTTTGTTTTTTGTGTGCTTAGGAAGCCGGTGAAAATGATCAAATTTTATTCAGAACCTTCCAGAAAATGTAGAAACAGGCAAGATTTTAACAAGCATTCATGCTTCTAGATCTTTTCAACGTTAAATTTCAGGTGAGATTTGAGAAGTGAGATTTACTGCAAGTCATAATTAATCATGCAAACCTCTTAATGATAATGCTTTCTTAATAATAATGGTAATGATATGTAATATTTTTACAGGTCTATTTGTTCAGAATAGAAATCTTTTAATAAGTCAAGGACCTTTCACACGATAAAGGATAAAATAAGAAATCAAAAATCGCATTAAAGTTAAAACTATCTTCCAAACTGTTTTATTAACCCTATAGCACCTATGGGGCGGAGGGCTACCAAAAATTATGTTTGTTAATGCCAAAATGCGTGAATCAGGATGCCAAGATTCCGTTACATTGACATTATATCTATACTTTATCAAATGATGAAAATTTCAATATTCCAAATAAAGCACCGTATCCATGACTACCAATATTTTACTGTGTAGTCAAAAAAATTTGTACACTTGTTCTAAATTGTTGCAGATAATAATCTTAAATATGTACCAAATTATGGTTACAATTGTATCTAATTCAATTTGAAACAAAATTATTCAATTTAGTAGCTCATTTTATTGTTACAATCATATGAAGGCAATAATCATGACAATCATAGCAACAAGAACAACAGAGATCATTTGATTTAATCGAGTGATTTTTATTTTTTGCAGCAAAGTCCATCTATTTACCAAGTTTAACGATTATAGCTACTACAAACAGCGAAGAAAAATAGGGACCCCGGGTATTGAGCGTTTCAAAACTCCCAGGAGCGAAAGGTTTCGGCACAGCTTTGACTTCTTAAGCTCTCCTTGTGTATGTAGTACGGGAAACGAAGATAGCGAACATTTTCTCCTGCATTGCCCTCAGTTTGACTTACAGATCTCTTCATTCAGCAGCTGGGTTAGACATCACAAATATGGATTCAAAAGATTTGTGTGAATTGTTATTGTACGGAGCTTCTGATTTAAATGTAGTCGAGAATATAATGATTATTGAGGCAACAGTATCTCCTTCATTGAACGATCCAAGACATTTTGCAAGCAACTCTTTTCAAGTAAATTCAAAGCAGCGACTTCCCTCTGTTTCTCTTTTCCTTTCTTGGTTTTGGTTTTGTTGTTAATGTTGTTTTTTGTTTATTCTTGTCTTTCGTTGTTTTGATTGTTGGTCCGTTTGTTTGTTTTACTTTTTGGAAATTGTGTGCCTTAATTTGTAAGTCCCATCTGCAGTAGGAACTATGTGACCCGTGTCTTTTCCCGCCGTGGATGGCACCAATGATTATTATTATTATTATTAACAATTTCTTTTACGTTGGCAAGATAAAGAAAAACATATATAGCTAATAAGCTAATTAACGCCAACAAATAAGTTAAAACTTAATTTACAATTTTCTACTTTAAAACCTACAAAAACCCTAAATCTTTAATGAAAACTTTGCACATGTATTATAGTTAGTTTTAGATTTTACTTGATATAAAAAAGAAGGATTAAAATTTGCTTGATGAATGGAAGAGTTGATGGATAAACGAGTTGCACATTTCATTTGACCTTACCCCTTCATCAAATCCGTGCTGTAGTCTTTTTCCCAACTTTTCTCTCGATGAACTGAAATAGAACAATTTAACCCTAATACATATGGACTCCACCCCCCTCGAGGTTTTATTAGCTGGGTTTTTAACGACACCAGCTATGTCAATCAACTTCCCTGGCTTTTACTAATTATTTATTACCTACATTTTTGTGAAAAATGTTTTGAGCAATAGGACTCACAGGTCACGTGACATGCCCATATTTGGAAGGAGGTAGCAGCAACATCATTTCTGTCAATGATTTCAATGGACAGATTTTATTGAATTAACATGTATTATATAGCAAATGAATCAGCAAACTAAGGGCTTCGATTTAATACCAGAATTTCTGAAATTTGATGATGTCAGCATTTTTTTCAATGATGTCATTTCTCATTTTAGCCGCCATTTTGGACTAATTAGGAATTTTTTCGAATTTTTTCAAACGTTATCAATAAAGAACACTCTAATGATACCTTCGTACTGGCTATCACCATTTTCCAGGTTCTTTTGGCCTCTTTTACCCTGGGTACCAGACTCTCTGTTTTTTATGTTAGAGAGTCTGGTACCCAGGGTAGGTCTCTTCTTACATGGAATAAATTAATCGCACAAATGACGTCTTCAGAATTGGCTAATTTCTGCCAAAACATCACTTCAAAATCATTATTTCAATGAAATAATATTTTATAGCCAAATTTGTTGATGAAATTGAACCAAAAACTGCAGTAAGAACATGCATAATCTTTAAACTCTAATTTAACTTGGAAGCCTGATTTTCACAGATTTTCAACTTTATGACGTCACTGTGATGTCATAAGATGTAGCAGCCTCACCCAAATTACGCTACAAGCTAGAAATTACTTGTTCTGCAACAGAGCTAAGTTTAATTGAATTCTGGTGAGTCTAAGGTAGTTTTCAGAGGCGGTGGAAAGCACCCCCCACCCATGAATGGTAGCTTGAAAAAAGCCTTTAGCCTGCGCGCAGTCTTTCTGTTGTGGTTGTTGAAAAGTGAGCGAACGGAAAGTAGAAAGTTGAAAGTTTCTACTTTCCGTTCGCTCACTTTTCAACAACCACAACAGAAAAACTGCGCGCAGGCTACTTATTGGCAGAAACAAATGCATTTTTTTTCACGTGATCAGTGTTGCGCCATTTGAGCTCAGAATTTGAATGGCGTAGACATATCATGAACACTCTAGTGCAGGGAAGACCATGCTGTTCAAACTTGTGGCGATCATCGATGCATTCTTGCAAAATTCGTTTGTGTCGCATCCAAACTATGAACTTTTGCACTGCAAATTCCAAAATTCTCATCAAGAAAATTTTTCTTTATTTAAGATTCGTTTTTGGTCCAACACTTTTGTAAGAGATTGTAGATTATCTGTGCTACGTAGATAACGTAGCTTTGTGTCGGAGCATAGAGTAGGTCCAGTTTTCCCAGGAAAGGGCTTCAGTTTCTCCTTTTCGGTTAGTGTATGTTTTGCGGCTAAGAGACCTAGATCATTTTTATTGAGTTTTACTAGGTTAGGTAGATAACGTAGCTATGACTATGAGTCGCAGCATATAGAGTAGGTCCAGTCTTCCCAGGAAAGGGCTTCAGTTTCTCCCTTTCGGTTAGTGTATGTTTTGCGGCTAAGAGACCTAGATCATCAGTGAGTTTTACAGTAGGTAGGTTAGGTAGATAACGTAGCTATGTGTCGGAGCATAGAGTAGGTCCAGTCTTCCGATTTGCCGGGAACGTTTTAGTTTAGATTCTTTGGCTGATCATGCGTGCTTTTCGGTTCATTAGAAATGTTTCATACGCTCTAAATTCAAGAAATTGGTATCATTGAATAGAAAATTTGATGGCGATTCAGAATGTATCTGATTTATTAGTAATCACTTTTGCTGAACAACACAAGAATTAATTTTATTACGCATGACCGTTCTTCGATTTGCCACATTTCAGCTCAGATTTCGAGCTCCTTCCTGAAATTTCTTCCTTTCCGCTTCATCAAAAATGTTTTATACGCTCTAAATTCAAGAAATTGGTATTATTGAATAGAAAATTTAATGGCAATTCAGAATATATCTGATTTATTACTAATGACTTTTGCTGAACAACACAAGAATCAGTTTTATTACGAATGACCGTTCTTCGATTTGCCACATTTCAGCTCAGATTTCGAGCTCCTTCCTGAAGTTTCTTCCTTTTCGCTTCATCAAAAATGTTCTATGCGCTCTAAATTCAAGAAATTGGTATTATTGAATAGAAAATTTAATGGCGATTCAGAATATATCTGATTTATTACTAATCACTTTTGCTGAACAACACAAGAATCAGTTTTATTACGAATGACCGTTCTTCGATTTGCCACATTTCAGCTCAGATTTCGAGCTCCTTCCTGAAGTTTCTTCCTTTTCGCTTCATCAA
>REGL01000792.1:69662-92770 GCA_004194395.1 Aurelia aurita complex sp. Pacific | reverse complement strand
CTACCGGGTGCGCCAAAATAAACTATGCACTTTTGGCAGGCCACGATAAATCGTACACTGGACCGATTTTGAAGATATATCACTTAATCTTTAGCAGAAAGCCTGAATTAGATTCTAAGATTTTTTTGCAAATTTTTCCATTTTCAATTTTTAGAGCTACAGGCGAGTTTCTTAAAATTTTTGTTTTCGAAAACACTGAAAACGATCAAAAAACGTCGATCAAGCTTTCTAAAGAATCGACATGAATGGACAAAGAGAAAACTTTTTCGTGGTGATTTGGGATTTAGAAATCGACTAATTGTAAGCTGCTGTACGAGAGTTTGTACTATCTTGTGAGAAATGTAATAATATTTTCAAGAATATAAAGAAATTTCTTTTCTATTGTAATGTCATTGAATGTATGCTTTGCTGCAGGCTGTGTTCCTGTATCAAGGGGGTTAAAAGACAAGCGAGGGAGAGTCATGGGGCCAGCAAGCATGGAGTTTTGTTACATTTTTGATTTGTGACAGCTTTTGGGGCGGCACTTTATTGAAACTACTACAGAACTTCGCAACAAGCCAATCTTTGAAATAACACTCGTGCAGAAGTTTACAGTGATCAATTTCCAAATCCCCAAATCACGCTGAAATCATTTTCTCTTTGTCCATTCATGATGAGTCTTTAGAAAATTTGATCAACCTTTTTTGATCGTTTTCAGTGTTTTCGAAAACAAAAATTTTAAGAAACTCGCCTGTAGCTCTAAAAATTGAAAATGGAAAAATTTGCAAAAAAATCTTAGAATCTAATTCAGGCTTTCTGCTAAAGATTAAGTGATATATCTTCAAAATCGGTCCAGTGTACGATTTATCGTGGCCTGCCAAAAGTGCATAGTTTATTTTGGCGCACCCGGTAGTATAAAAGTGCCCGAAGCTACGGTTAAGGCATTAAATCATACGGATAATGCATTACCCATTTGTGAAATCATTTTTAAAGATTCTTATCCGACGGTGAGTTCTGGAAAAGAGAGATGTTATTTTGCTTCCGTAAACTGTAAACAAAGAACACATACTGCTATCTTTATGTTGCAGTTTGGAAACAGCAGCAGAATAAATTACATTAGTAAGCTAGGCCGCAATAATACGCGATTGGTCCTCCTGTGGCATGACCCAACCAAATCTGCATACTTTTTTCTGAAACACCCAGTACACAATTAATAAAAGAAGAAATTAAAGTGACGGATGAAACACTGACTTGAATTCTTCTGCATTAACTAGCAGTAACTTGACGTAATCTTTAGTTGTCTCATTTCCTTGAAATGACTTCATGTACTCTCTCGCTCTCTTTACTGGATCACTTTCAACCTGTCAGAAATAATGGCAAAGAATCATTGTACAGTTGTCAAAGGACTCAGAGCAGTTAAGCCTACTGGGTGAGCCGGAAAAAAGTTCCCACCTCTAAAGATTCATAGCACCAAGAAATAATACTGGACGTATTTGAATTATTCAAATTTCAGTTAAAAGCCGAAAGGCCAAACTATCTTTCCATTTTTCTCGCATTTTTATGAACACGGAAAATACAGGTAGAATCGACTTACGAAAATATCTTGGATGCGAATTGCTTGAAAGGCCTAAAACCCTTGATCAAATCGTAGGGAATCTCCTCACACCGAGCAACGCGCGACGGAATTTCAGCTCTCTCAGGAGTTATAAGAAAAAGATGTTCAAATAAATACCAAAGTTTTTCAATCCCATGGCAATAAACATGCAGTCGATATCTCTTACTTAAGAAAAACGCGACTTTTTATCATTCTGTGCAAGGAGGTTCTTTGTGATTTGATGAAGTGTTTTGGCCCTTTTTTAGGCATATGCAATCATGAAATTTTCGTAAAGCCAAATCTAACTACGGTATATGTCCAGTGCTTTTAAGTACCGGTGAAGGTGTTGTGGCGCAGTGGTGTAATCCTATAACATTGCNTCTTGGATGCGAATTGCTTGAAAGGCCTAAAACCCTTGATCAAATCGTAGGGAATCTCCTCACACCGAGCAACGCGCGACGGAATTTCAGCTCTCTCAGGAGTTATAAGAAAAAGATGTTCAAATAAATACCAAAGTTTTTCAATCCCATGGCAATAAACATGCAGTCGATATCTCTTACTTAAGAAAAACGCGACTTTTTATCATTCTGTGCAAGGAGGTTCTTTGTGATTTGATGAAGTGTTTTGGCCCTTTTTTAGGCATATGCAATCATGAAATTTTCGTAAAGCCAAATCTAACTACGGTATATGTCCAGTGCTTTTAAGTACCGGTGAAGGTGTTGTGGCGCAGTGGTGTAATCCTCTAACATTGCAGCCAGAACAGTCAGGTGGACCGGGTTTGATCCCAGGTAGAGCCCCATCACTTCAGCGTCATGACAAGGGGTCGCGGACTCGATTAGGCCTATTCTACTTCTGCGATCCCAGCGCTTGGCGCTAAAACCACAACTTCACCTTCAACTTCACCGGGTGCGCAAAAATAAACTATGACTTTTTAGCAGGTCAGGATAAATCGTAAATAAGACTGATTTTAAACATTTATGATGTAATCTTTGGCAAAAAGCCTAAATTACATTCTAGTAAATTTTGCAAATTTTTCTATTTTCAGTTTTCAGAGCTGCAAGCGAATTTCTTTAACTTTTCGATTTCGAAAACATAGAAAGCAGTCAAATAACGTCGATCAAATTTTCTAATGACTCAACATGAATGGAAAAAGAGAGAAAGTTTTCGTGATTATTTGGGGATTTAGAAATTGATCAGTTATAATCCAATGCACGAGTGCAAGTTCTATGCAGGAAGGAATGTAAAAATACTTTTAATGATACAAAGAAATGTATTTTCTTTTGAAATTCATGCTTTGGTGCAGGTTGCGTCCCTGTGTCAAAGGATTTAAAAAGAGAAACGGGGAAGCGTTATGAGGCCAGCAAGCATGGAGTCTTGTTGAATTTGTGACGGCTTAGAGGCGGCACTTTATTGTAACTGCAACAGAATTTCGCAACAGACCAATCGTTGAAATGACGCTCATGAAGAAGTTTACATTGATCAATATCTAAAGTCCCAAATCACCCCGAAAGAATTTGCTCTTTGTCGATTCATGTCGATTCTTTAGAAAATTTGATCGACTTTTTTTTGTCGTTTTCAGTGCTTACGAAACGAGAATTTCAAGAAACTCGCTTTTAGCTTTAAAAACTGAAAAAAAAATTGCAAAAAATCCTAGAAACTAAGATTAAGTCATAAATCTTCAAAATCAGTCCAGTCTTCGTTTAATCGTGGCCTGCCAAAAGTGCATGATTTATTTTGGCGCACCCAGGAGAATTCAATTAATTCCAATCCATCCAGTAATATTGGTGTTATCAGTTTTCAAGAGTGGGAACTTTGTACAGGCTGACCCGGTATTGCCAGAAATTACATTAATATCCTAATGTTTAGGACGGATTCCGAAACTTGTTGCAAAATCGGAGATAAATCCTTTTTGCAGCTTATTCGTCAAATATTTCACTTGAAATGAGTTATCCATGCGTTCCTATGACAATCAAAACAAAAAAGGCTTCATTCAAATTCAGCCAGCACCAGCCAGATCGAAATGCTTTGAGCTGAAACAATGTTGATCAAATCTTAAACAATAAAATCATGATTGCTTTGCTTCGATTGCCAAAGGAACGCAAGGTATATTTGCATACACGCTTTTTTTACAAGAAATTTGGATCAGCACTTAGTTCTAAAAGTTTCTTAATTACGCATGAAAATTTCGGTGTTTTAGTAGTAAAAGTTTCTTAATTAGTTTCTTATTTTTTTGGACCTAAAATTGCGGTATTGTTCGAATTTGAGCCTTCTTCTCGACAAAGGACCTCAAACAAGAAGCAATAAATCGCTACTTAGACTGCCTTTAGTTAAAACAGAAACTGCGAAGAGGTCCCTTTACTTTCAAGGGCCGTACTGCTTTAATGAACTTCCAAGGGACATACGTTCCCTGGAAGCAATTGTAATTTTTAAATCCAAGTTGAGAGAACCCTTTTCATCGTAAGAAAAAAATGTAAAGGTAGAGGACAATTTTTTTAAAAACTTTAGAGATTTTGATTGTAATTAACTCTATTTCAATTAAGTTTGTTTTTTCTAAGATCTTTTATGTTTTTAACAGGGCCCTTATTGATAACAGCACATTCGTTGCTGAAAAGGCTACCCCTGTATAAAGAACTGTATTATTATTATATTATAATCTGCATTGACATTGTCATCAAGAAGAAGCCATGCACATCAAGGCAAAAATTTATCAATTTTGCAGTTAAAAGTCAAGAAAAGACGAAGGTACCTTTGCTAGAGAGACAGAATAAGAGAGACATACAGAAATAAAGTTTTAGAGTTTCTTAACTGTTCTTGAGCGTAGTACTAGAGTTTCTTAACTTTTTGGTCATCGTAGTACTAGTTTTTTATAAACCAGTTTCTTATAAAAAAAACGTGTAGAATTAGATTTTTGAGCCAGTTAGACGCACTTAGAGGCGCATTTTCCCCTTGATAATTTGCTTCATCAAAAGAAAGCTAAGTCATTCATGCATAATCTTCATGGCCATGAAAATTACGCATGACTGATCCAGCTCTCGTTGAATAAACGAAAATAGCGTAAATTTATGGAATAGACCATTTTGATATTTAGAAAAAGGATCTGGGGAGAGCAATATTTTTCTGGTAAATGGCTGCCACAGGGCTTTTCACCAACGATAAATTGAACTGTGGCAGCCATTTACCAGAAAAATGTTGCTCTCCCCAGGCCCTTTTCTAAATGTCAAAATGGTCTATACTCAAAAGAGATCTTTATCGATTTCTTTCATTCATCAAGGGAATAGATTGCCTTTGAAGACTGATTTCCAGTCGGTGGAATTTTCCGAACGGGCGGAATTCTTATTACATGCGAGAGCAAATGTCGCTCTGGAGTTGACTAGAAATTTACGGCTGAGCGACCTTTTATTGTCTAAAATTCCACCCTTTCGGAAAATTCCACTGACTGGAAAATTAGCCCCAAGTCGCCTCGATTATCCTTCAAATTCTATACACGACGGTCCTGTACTTTCCTCGGAAAGAAGCTTGAATGTCCTTTGGATGAGATCCTTAAAAGGGCTAGCATATTCATATTGGGCATACTCATTTGGGACCATTTGGGTACTCAATTAATGTACCAAAATGTATTGTTAAACAGATTGCAATGTTCACCTCTTTATTCTCCATCTTTTTCAGCTTAGCAACGAGCATGTTACATTCAGCTTTCTTGGTTGCAAGCGCATTTTCCAAATGTTCTATCCTCATTCGATCAGCTCGATCACTTCTCGTTTGTAAAAAGCAAAGAACTTGATTCTGCAAGACAATGAAATTAAGATAAATGAAAACCCAATCATGAAAACCTTTCTTTCTTATGGGATTAATTCCCAAGGAAAGAAATCAATTACAACATGAGAATTAAAGATATTCTCACACTTTCCAAGCCATCGACTGCAGTTTTCGGTACAAATTTGATAGAGTAGTATACATCAGAACAGTTTAAGAGCAGCAATACAGTCTCCGTTTTTGGAAAAAACAAAAAATTGGGCTGGGGAAGGTTGCAATTGTAATATTTGTAAATAGTATTCCTGTAATTTGTTTAGTTAGTTGGTTTATTAGTTTGCACTTTTTAGCACAAACAACGATATCCCTATGTCCAACAGTTACTGTAAATGAAGTGAAAAGTAAAATCTTCCGGTTGTCCCGAAAAAAGTACTCCACTTTGATAAATCAATACATTTCATTATAAAATAATTTGAAAAGGAAAGACCACGATATAGCGTCAATTGTCGGACCCGAAGATGCTTGCGGTGACGAATAAATGAATAAGTTTAAAGGCAGAAACACCACAATGCGACAAAAAACATCAAATGTGATTGAATATATTTTATGCCAATATTTCCTCCTGCCATACAGGACTTCTTCATGGCTGTAATGTGACCACTTCAAATTGTGAGGAGATTCCTTACGATTTGATCACGTGTTTAGGCCCATTTTCAGGCATTTCGCAACAAAGAAATTTATGTAATTATACATACCTCGTGTCCCAAAATAAGGTAACAGATTTGATTGGGGCTAGCGGTAAGAATTTAAGTTGAATTGATCCTTGATAAGTTTTGAAGTACTCTTAGATAGTTAACTTGAAGATTGATACCTTATTTATTGATATTGGTGCATCAAGAGTTGGAATATTTATCTTGAAAGTCCATATTTGCGTTCAACTCCAAACCAGAGCTTTTGGGGTTTGGCCTAAGCTGTTAACTCGCCGTGCTGTGGAATCTCCTCAATCATAGTTAAGTACAAAAAAACCTCGTGCTTAGGAACACATTTTAGTGGAAATCTGACTCTGAAATTTACAATCAGATTCAAGAATTTAGCCCGGAAGAAGCCCCTTTCTTGATTCTACAAAAACTTTAAGTTACACCTGCCTGATGAAAGTTATTCATCAGCGAAATAAGTCCCGTAGGCTTTCACACATAGACTATTTTGCAATCTTCATTGCTTGAATGAACTGTTTTTTGCATCATCTCTCACGAAATTATTACGAAACAAGCAATATGCCCAAGGGAACATAAAAAATGTTCATTCGTGCTTGGCTTGGTGTAGTTTCGTAAATGCATTTTGACTGGAGAAAAATATTCATTGGTGACTATATTCATTAATTTGTTTGTTAGTTTTCAGTTTTTACGTTCTTTTCAAATGGGTACCCAAAGGACCGATATCCTTATCCAAAGATGTCTTTGACTGAGGAGATTCCCCTAACCAGTGCGTTAGCAGTTTAAGCCAAAACGCAAAAGCTCTGGTTTGTAGATGGACGCAAATTTTGGCTTTCGAGATTAATATTTTAACTCTCGGTACGCCAATATCAACAAACAAGGTATTAATCTTCAAGTTAACTATCGAAGAGTACTTCAAAACTTATTTGGGATCGATTCAACTAATATTTTCATCGCTAGTCCCCATCAAATCTGTTACCTTTTTTTTTGGGACACCCGGTATATCTTTCGTGCTTACAAAGGCGCGATAAAATCACAAAAATATTTAAGTCTTTCAGCTTTTAACTAGAATTTAAAGGGAGTACAAAGACCAGCATGCTTTGCGCAAACCAGCAACTTGCTCTGCACAGCTTCCAGAATAATTGACTGTACGAAATTCACAAAAACAAACAACGGCAAAAGCTGCTGCTCTTTTTACTCCCTTTAAAGGGGCTCCGTCGCCCAACCAATAAACAAATCAGTAAACTCGCACGAATCACCAATTATCCATTGTTCATCCATTGTTTTCTGCAGTTGAAGCTACCAGAAAGTGACCGTTAAAAATCCACTTATATCAGAGCAATCGTAGAAGATATGAATGTTTGGTTTGTTCCTTAGTGAATCACAATGATCTATGTCCAAACAGCATTTTTCATTTTGAAAAAAATATGAAAATCCCGTGTGATATCACCTTTCAAAAACCGCAAAAATCATCATTTTATTGACATTTTGACGACGGAGCCCCTTTAAATCATTCAAATCCGTCAAGTACTCTTGATGCAACGAATTTTCGAAAGAGGGAACTTTTTTCTGGCATACCCAGTATATATAAGGGTGAAAGAACAGTCCCCTGCTGTTCCACTGATAGACTTGCCCCAAGTCTATCTCTTCCATCCGTCTACTGTTCCCTTTGCGGTAGATCCTGGATCCGCCATTTCCTGGATCCGCCATTCCAACATTCCACCCAGAGAGCTCGAGAGAGATCTCTCAAGCTCTCTGGACGGAATGTTGGAATGGCGGATCCAGGAAATGGCGGATCCAGGAACTACCGTAAAGGGAACGGTAGACGGACGGAAGAGATAGACTTTGGGCAAGTCTATTCCACTGACTGCAAACAAGAATAAATACACAATAGAATCAGTTACTTTTGATTGACACCCCCAATGCAAAACGATTAGCAACTGCAGACAAAACAATTCTTTCAACCAGTAATTAAAAAGAAACAAAGCCGCAAAGGTTGCCCTGAAGCCAGGATGGCAATTTGTCACATTGTACACACGAAAGGTGGTTTTTAAGAGAGGTCGTGTGTCAATAACTAAAGAAGACGGATAAATCTAAAGATCTAAGATTCAGGGAATCAACCACTGGCAAAGAAGCA
Organism: Aurelia aurita complex sp. Pacific; assembly: GCA_004194395.1. Taxonomy (NCBI): domain Eukaryota; kingdom Metazoa; phylum Cnidaria; class Scyphozoa; order Semaeostomeae; family Ulmaridae; genus Aurelia; species Aurelia aurita complex sp. Pacific. The sequence continues at coordinate 84,597 of REGL01000792.1, read as the reverse complement.
CCGTAAACAAAATTGGAAAAGCGACGCTCGAAGAACGATGAAAGAAGATCTGACGTCAAAAGACAAAGCACGAAAATACAACACCAAGACACGAGATCCGACCCCTACAACGACAACGACTCAACTGAAAAACAACGAGAACGAGGCAAATAACAGAAACAACAGAAACAACATATGACAAGAACATTTTTACCTTATAAGGACAAAATGATACTTGTAAATTGATTAACCTTATATGGGCATACATTTTACTATAAATAGAGGTCGATACTTTAACTTGCTCTGAAGATGCCCTAGTGGGCGAAACTAGTTAGCAGATAGCTGAATAAATGAAAAAAGCGCAAAGATCAACTCGATGCCTGCTCTCTGAGGATGCTGTCCCTCTTCTTCAACGTTCACTATAAAGATCTACCGTGCGTATTTTGCTTATTTGATTCAGGAGCCGAGCAGAACGTATTGCATTTCTTGCATATTTAGGGCTCAAAGGAAACAATAACTGCTCAGTGAAGTTCAATTTCCCATCAGACGATCTCCCATGCTCGATGCAATTTCACAGTCATAAAGTCTCTGTTATTTGTTGCCTTAGGGACTTGTTGTTCTCACGAATTGAACAAGCAGATTGTCCAAAGTCGGCTAACCCTCAGCAGCATAGGTTCCAAATCTTTGAAATGCTTGGTGTAAAATTCAATGACTTATTTCTTTGAGCTGAATGACTTCAATGAAATTTTAGCTATTTCTATAATCTTACCGTTGGGCATTTCTGAAATCCTCAATATTTTCAAAATTTAAATGTTTTTCTTCATTTTCAAGAATTCAAGAAAAATTTTCAAAAAAATTTGAAACAATTGTAATTTTTAAACTGTTTGACGCAACATAAAATAATTTCGAAAGATACCATAGTTTATGGATGTCTGCAATATGGGATCAATCAAAAGTCTGTCACTCTTATCGGATTAAATTTATAAATTTGATGACGTCATATCCTCAAACGAGTTTAAATGTAAGATACGTTGCAATTTCGAAATATATTAGAAACTTCTGAAAAGTCCAACGGTAAAATATAGGTAAGTAGCTAAAGTTTCTTTCAAGCCATTCAACTACAAGAATTATACACCCAACTTTTTATGCAGATTTGGAGCCTATGCTAACCTCAGCTATTATTTCGTATCTATTCGAAAATCCATTTTGTCAAAAACCTAACGGAGCACAGATTTCGATACAGTTAGCGTAGAGCTACTTGGCCATAAACATTTTGACGTCGTGAAAATTTCAACCCGTATGCAAGTTTAAATTTCAAAAAGGTTTCATGAAAATGTCACACTTCTCCTCCTCTTTCGAAAGAGACAGTATTTGAACCAGAGACATTATTTCAACCAGAGAAATTATTAAGCAAAAAGAGCCAAAATGGCATCAAAAAGCATTTTTTTTACCCTACATTTGTTTTTTCGTACTATATAGCCTTGTTTCTAATGTTTCTTGAAGGGGCTTTCTTGAGAAAACCTCTCATAATTTCAGAGCGGAGTGGCCGCTTTAGGTCAGGTAGAGTGAGATTCTAAAATATTTGAACATGATCACTATTGGGTGATGCATTTGCCAATATCATTGCCTTGATATCCAGGGAGCAGTGACCTTTCTAAGGGACTGTTTATGTGGGGAAAAACATTTCACCTGCCAGACCCGGGGCTGACAGGCGAGATTCCTCCATCCTATAGAATCCCACTGCTTATTCACTTCTCTTTATAAATGACAAACGCGACACTACCGGTATGGTGAGATATCGCCTCACCAGCGGTGGAATTTCACCTGGGCGAGGTGACATTTTTCCATATAAACGAAACACTACCGATATGGTGAGGCGTATTGGCTTTCTAACTTCACGGATGAGAGACTTTACTCCACCTACCTCGCCTCTCAGCCCCGGGGATGACAGGCGAGGTAAAAATCTCATATAAACAGTGGCTGAAATTTACCTCGCCTGTCAGCCCCGGGTCTGGCAGGTGAAGTGTTTTTCCTCATATAAACAGGCACTAACGGGGATTGTTGTTTTTTCTACTCACCTGGTATCTAAGGGCCTGTTTATATGAGGCGAGCTGGCCCGTTAGCGAGCTGGCTCGCCTTCAAGCTAGCTCGGTTTTGTATGAGAAATTAGATAGTGAGCCAGCCCCGAGCCAGCCCGGCCCTTGGGTGCCACGTGCCGTCTTTCTTTTGTGTAAATTTGAAAGAATGAGGAAATATTTTCCTATTCTTTCATTTTTACAAAAGAAAGATTACAGCCTTGGCGCCAGATGTGACAAAGGGTCTTCCATTTTTAGAAACTTAACAAATCTGCTGTGTTCTGCGCGTGCGTTATAGGCGGGCTAGCCCGTTTCTTCCGTTTNCTAAGGGCCTGTTTATATGAGGCGAGCTGGCCCGTTAGCGAGCTGGCTCGCCTTCAAGCTAGCTCGGTTTTGTATGAGAAATTAGATAGTGAGCCAGCCCCGAGCCAGCCCGGCCCTTGGGTGCCACGTGCCGTCTTTCTTTTGTGTAAATTTGAAAGAATGAGGAAATATTTTCCTATTCTTTCATTTTTACAAAAGAAAGATTACAGCCTTGGCGCCAGATGTGACAAAGGGTCTTCCATTTTTAGAAACTTAACAAATCTGCTGTGTTCTGCGCGTGCGTTATAGGCGGGCTAGCCCGTTTCTTCCGTTTATATGAGAAAAGTCAGCCCGTTTGAGGCGGGATCCCGGCACTCGATAACCGAGATCTCGGCAAGACCGGCCAGCCCGGCATACATATAAACGCAAACTGCTGTTTACAAAGCTGTGACCAGGTAAGTAGGATATCGCCTGAAGGCGAGCCAGCTCGCTAACGGGCCAGCCCGCCTCATATAAACAGGCCCTAAAGAGGAATAAAATGGCATACCTTCATCTTTAGGATTTCACTCTTAGCAATTGTATAAGCTTTCTGAAGAGATTCATATCGCACTTTGAAAATTGCCAGGTTTCTTTCAGCAGCTACTCTCTTGTCTTCGAGCTAAATAAAAGTAAAGAAATAAAACCAAAATTGCAACAAAACTACAGTGTGTCCCAATAAAAAGTACTCCCGTTTGAAAAATCGCAAAAAATTCCATTATGGAACCAATCATAAAACGTTCTGTCTTATCTCTTTTGTCGACGATCCAAAGTTTTTAAAGAATGGTAAAATGTTTGTTTTCATTACTCAAAGGACAAGTCCAGGGTTGGAATAATTGTTGATAAAATGAAAGATTACAATGTTGTGAATGGTGTACAGTACTTTTTCCAACCTTCTCTCTCTGGTCTTTGCGAAATTGCGTATTTCAATCTGCGAAATGAGCGAAATGACATCATTATTTATGACGTCAATTCGCTCACTTCGCCTTCGCCCGAGGCTGAACGAGGCTGTTTTCCCGCAAAACTCTTCTCAAGTACTTTCCGACGTCATAATCGAGCCTCCGAACCGGGGCTAGGCTTCTGATCGCATACTCTTACAAAATAACGATGACTTTGGGCCTAACTTACGAGAAATGTTGTACGAATTTACAACAGAAAGAGATCTCAAAGCTTGGAAATAACTCACAATTGGTGTTCGGCAGTTGGTAAGGTTGCTTTTTGACATTAATTGTAGAAACCCCGGACTTGTCGCTTAAAAGGTATGAAATAAAGCCTTGAAAAATCTCATTCTGAGCTATGCTCTTTAAGCAATATCACTTATCTTGCCTAAGAGCAATGACAGTGAGACTTTTCATTTTCTTTCACGTCTACGAAAATAGTTTTCGTTTCACTCTAACATCTACGACGAAACAAGAAGCTTAATAAACAAACGAGTTTTAAACTAATCTGGCAATCATAAGTTTTCCGATCCTTTTGGGCAGTCTGCAGTCGAAAAAATTTCAAGGAATCGTAAATATATCTAAAAACTAATAACTAACAACTAATAACTAACAGCTAATAACTAAAAACTACTATAACTAACTATCACTAACAACTAATAACTAGCAACTAATAACAATTGGTCAACATGTAATTTACCTCTCCAAAAAGTGAATTCCCCTTCTTGGCATGCCCACTGCTCTTTAATTCCATTTCCAATTGACTAATCTCTATCCTCAATTCTGTGATAGCATCTTTCGCCTCCTAACATCACATTACAGATCATTAACAAAAAGATAAATGAAAACTGCAATTTCGTGCAAAAAACAGTAAATCAGTCATCAAACAACAATGGCAAAAAGTGTGGACTAGATTAATTCTGAACTCATGAGCAAAATTGTTGGCATTTTCCAGGGAATACCAGGTGTGTAAAAAGAACAATCCCCGTTTGAAAGGCCACTGCTCCCTGTATATCAACATCAAAACACAAATATTGGCAAATATTTGTCATTTATATTATCCATTTTAAAATTTGCCTCACTGAAATCGGCGACTCCATTCTGAAACTATGAGCAGTATTTTCAAGAAATACACCTCCCGAAACCTTGAAAAATAAGCTTAAAATAACAACCAAATTTCCCGCCTTATATTATTATTATTGATTTTAACCATTTTCATATTGAAAATATATGGTAGTCATTGCCAGAATAGGATGACATTTGTGTTAATTTCCATTAAAACAGTCCCTCAGGTATTGCTGTTTCTCGGTGTTTGATCTCTGTTGTGTTTTTCTGAGAAATTTCTATAGCAATGAGTTTACGTGTCATCCTTTTGGGAGCATGAAATTGTAATGCAGGGGAGCATATTAACATCGTTGCGGGAAATTCCATCTTCCCAAGATGCAAACACGTGCTGAAAAGTGTGGAATTCGTTACTGCAAAGCAGAGATATTGGGAAAGTCTATTCGTGAATTTAAGTACATTTTAAAGGTTTCTTGAATGGGTTTTCTCGTGAAAATCGCTCATAATTTCACTATTTTTTCATATCCAGGGAGCAGTGGCCTTTTTGTCAGGAACTGCTCTTTTATTCAGATCATAAAACCATGAATCACCCACCAGTTTTAACGCGCTATGTCGGTCTATTTCATCAAAATCGGTTATACTGCTCTACATTCGTGGATATCTCCAGGGAAATAAATGTTACAGAACAGTCGGTAGCTCGTTTTCAACGTATGAGAAGGATAAATCAAATGGTTAAAAACAAATCAAAATTTTCATATTTAGGGCCGGGGGCTGGGGCCCGATATTCTAATTTAGACTCTGAACCAAAAACTCCTTTTATGCTCCTCGGTCTCCAACCTCGTACCCAGTGACAATGAAGGTGTTCCGCAAACTTCAACGCCTACATTGACCCTGGAGCCTGTTTAGGCTATTCTGCTATTTGATTGGATCTTTTCGAAACAAAAGAAGTTTCTCACCTCTGAAGCCCTGGCGTTCAGTCGAAATCAAGAACATTCGAATGGCTCTGGATACAATGAGTGGTGTTCGAACCATAGAATATTCATTTCGAAATTGTCGAATATGGGATTCGAAAGGACCTGCTGTCTGCCAAATTATGTTAATTATTCCGATCAAAATTGACAAAATTTGTAAACCGGTCCCAAGGGTATCTGTTGAGGTCTAGCCTCCTATTGAAAACAGCAGATACCCTTGGGAACTAGGTTGCCTCGGTCTCAAGAAAATTAGCCATGGTGACTGATGGCTCTTTTTTACATATTCTGCTGGAGCAATGAATAAAGTTAAATATTCTCCATATTTGGGGGAATTGGACTCATATTCCAGTTTTGGGAATTCTAACCAAAAATCTCTTTTCTGTCACAGTTCAATACAAGCAAAGGCCGGATGCTATTTCGTAGTATTCTGAAAAATGGGCCTTATCACAATATCCTTTTTTGGAACACCCAATATTTCCCAAAAAAGGATTTTCCCCCTGTAATATTTGAATTTTCCGAGGTGAAACAAAAGAAAAACTTCAATAATAAACTTATCGTAAGCTGCTCTTTCAGAAAATGTGTTGTTGTTGTTGTTGTATGATTCTCCGTGTACTTTTGGAGATATTCTCGATTAAAGTCAAAATTTTGCAAGATGACAAATCTGACAAATAAATGTCTGAAAAAATTATTGCTGTGGTAAAAGCCGACTTGATAAAACATTTTGATCTTGCTTTTCAATAAACAGTGACTATTTATGTTCTTGTAATGCTGATCAAACATTCTACTACCCATTTTTTTAGCCAAAAAACATTTATCCACATTCTTTGCCACTAGAATGCTGGGTGTAATATGTTCAAAGATTTTGTCCAATTTTCTCAGATTCATAAAATCTATAACCCTGTGATACCACAAGATAAATGAAAACGTTAAAAAGCATGTGAAAGCTCAGTTATTCAGCTTTCTAAAACTGCATAACAACTAGTGATTTAGAGAACTTCCAAATTTTTGAATGTTTGCCTGTGGCCCACTGTGCGGGCGATTAGAAAAATGTATGAACGTTTCAAAGTGTAGCTCTCCAAAATGTATTAGATTCCTATAACTTGATGCCCATGATATCAAATCATGGCTAGGCCCCTTTTGCAAACATATCGTTTCAGGTGCACTCTAAATTTTGAATTTGCAAATTGTCTAAATGCCAGGGGTGCATAAAAAATAGTTCTTTATGAAATGTAATTGTAATTAGTTTCCAAACCAATATTTTGCAGGCAGTTCTTTCATAGTTGCATTAAGATGATGAATAATAGCAAATAAATGGTGACACATTGCTTTTTCAATCCTCACTGCACGGCTCCAACCAATTTTCTTCTTACCTTCCCACATGGCATGCAGTTCTTTAGTGAACCCTTCAAAGCTGAGATTCTTGACTTCTGGATTGTTTCGTTGCTCCATGTGTAAAAACTTACTGTTTGATACCTGCATTCCTACTGGTTCTGGTAACAGTCTTCTCTACCCTAGCTATACAAAATTGATATGCAGGCAGGCTTTCAGAGAATTTCTACCGCTTCCAGGCAGGTTTGAACATTATGCACGCCTGCTAAATGCAAGGTATTTGCATTTGAGTTGAAGATTAATTCATTCAGCGGTGGATTCGGGGATTCCCGATATCTCATAAGTTTGCTCCTTTTTCCCAGTCAATAGGCGGTACTTTTTTAGCGAACCGGCTACCGGCAATCTTAAGTGGATGCATCATCAGCAGACATGTAACTGTACTTAGTTCCACAGCAAAAACTAGCGATAAGGCTGCTCGCCAAGAATTAAATCACAAACCAGCTGAAATTAACACCGGGAGACCCCAAAACCTTCACCAGCTAGATCATAACTGGCTCTTGGAATCGAGAGTTATTGACACGTGCATTGTTTAGCGAAAAGGCTTGGTTATCTTTTGAGATGCTGCATGGTCACTTTAACCAATGATTACTGTCTGAAAACGAGATTGAAAAATTTCGAATCCTACACTTCTCATTTATATTGAAACTATGCAAACTATGGTAAAAATAGTTTTATGAAAATATGTGGCCTATCATAAATATTTTAACCTCTATTAAACCCAGATTCAACAAGAAAGGCTCATGATCTAATTCATATCTAAAGGATGCCTGTCACGCATCTGATTGGGCGAAAATGACGATACAAAGAATAGGGGATGTGAATGGCTGTTGATCCTACCGACTTTCTACAGGCGTGGAAAGTGATTTCTATTAAACCTCCTTTATTCAAAATGCACAGATTCACAAAGATATCCATTGTGTTGAGCTCTGATTTTATAGCAGCTACTCAAATACTCAAATATGTGACAGATTGCCTATAACCAAAAGCATACCTCTAAATGTTGAGAGCAGTCTTCATACTGCTTCTTCTTATACTCCAGTTGTTCATTCATTTCCTTTGTTCTTTCTCTAAAATTGCCAATCTCTAGAGACTTCCTTTCATTGTCATGTATAAATTCACTCAGACGTACTTCTGCCTCACATTTTGATTCAAAACACACCTCCAAAGCTGTTTTCAGTTCCTCAATCTCCGATACACCACTTGATCTTGACTCTGCATTTTTTAATTTTGCTTTCAGCTCTGCTATTGTACCATGTAAATTTTCAATGATCTCACATTTTTGTTGTGCTTTCAAGTTTAACTGGGATATCTCCTCGTCAGCAGTGATCTTTTCTTTCTTCAAGTCATTCTTTAACTCGTTCATTTTTCGTTCGCATAATTGTTTCAGCTCTATTTTCTCTTGTTCGTGCTTATTCTTTCGAATGTCATCATTTTCTTGCGAATGAACTGCGAGAAGTCTCTCTTTGGATTCAAGTTTTCCACATAAATTGAAATTTTCTTGAGTGAGCTCCTGTGTATGAGAAGAGTCGTTCCATTTCAATATGGTCTACTGGGGTGAAATTGGTAACCTTGGGGTAAAATGGGAAAGGCAAAAAATGTGAATACCGTAAAAGCTCTATTAAGCCACCCTCTCTTTTAAGCCCCCCTTCTTATATCAAATCCCAGTGGCTACCAAAGATTTCCCATTTATTGAGCTAGATAAGCTTGCATGTTAATTTTAATATGGTTTGCGATAAAACTGTGTCGAATTTATGTATTTGACTCGTAAAATTGTATGATGAATTCGCAAAATATGGTGTACAGTAAAAGAACCAAAAAGCTATCATCTGTATCCCAGTCATTTGATTTTGTGAATAAGCCCCCTCTCTAATAAGCCCCCCTCTGGAGGGTCCAAAACTAAATAAGCCCCCCGGGGGCTTAGTAGAGCTTTTACGGTTAATTTCTTGATAAAAGTCTACAGATACAGATTTTCTCTAGCTACATTTGCCAGAAATACCCTCTTTGAAGTATCGAATGATGATTGAACAGTCCGCGATCTAACATTTTTCAGCAATCAAGCACTCAGCAATCAGCAACCCTTTCCCTATCACTACGAGGAGCAAAAAGTCATTGACAGCCCCATGGCCCAATACCCATGTTACCCCCAGCCTACCCATTTACCCCTGCAGACCCTACAACTACCAGGTAAGTTCAAGGGTGCCTATCTTGCATCAATTGTCTTTCTTCGCAATCCTTCTTTTGGGGCGTAGCACGCAGCGCAATTGCTGTCCTGTTTACCCCTGCAGACCCTACAACTACCAGGTAAGTTCAAGGGTGCCTATCTTGCATCAATTGTGTTTCTTCGCAATCCTTCTTTTGGGGCGTAGCACACAGAGCAATTGCTGTCCTGTTTATCTCTGTATAACAAAAGAAAATTTTTCTCATGGTGATTTTGAAAATTCTAATGTCTATCAGTACCAAGCAGACAACAACCCCACTGTCTGGTTCCCTCTGGTCATCTCTCAAAACAGTTGATGTTGTATTACACCAATAGCTGAATTTGAAACCACAAAAATTATTGTCACACCATCTTACATTGTCCGGTTTGGGTCCAATGACAACAGCACAGCAATTGCTCTATGTACTATGTCATACAAACTGGATTGTGAAGAAATACAATTCATACGAGGTAGGTGGCTTCATGGTGAGGACAGGTTCATTCTGATTTAAAATTCATGTCACTGAAATCAGCTACCTGTACGAAAATACAAAGCCAGGTAATAGCAATGTGCAAGGCTTGTGTCATGGCCTTGTAACCTTGTTCTAGCCCAGAAAAAGCCTTGTCGTAACCTTGTAAATGGCTCGAAAAAATGCTAATTAGCATTGTGACAACCTTGTCTTCAACTGGTTCTAACTTGGAATATTACTGGTAGCCTTGTAATTTTCTTTAAAGGTTAAGACAAGGTCATAACAAACAATCCATGCTACAAGGCTAAAACTTGGCCTTACTGATGATGATTTTCTTAATTTCATAAATTTCTTTCATATCTCATCTTCTTTTCAAGTTATCCATTCATTTTAAGTATCAGCTGATAACATCATTTGGTTTACAAATTACTAGAATGATATATGGAAACATTGCTGTATCCTATTTTTGAAAGGCTAAGTTGTAAGAAAAATTTCAGCTGAGCCAAATAAATATAATAAAAATTGTCTCATGACTTAATATGATGTTTAGAAAGGCATGTTAGTGGAAAAATGTTTTGATTAGACTTCGCTTTGGAAAAATAGTCAACATTGTATATTGTTTTACTTTTTTGCAAACAAAATGACAACATCTCAGCCAATCATACAAAATAGCAGATAACTCAAAAATGAAACAAGATATCCCAAAATGTAAACAGAAGTTCTTTACAATCCATTTGAATTGATAAAAACTTTAGTTTCAGATCACTTAAGTAAACACGTTTCAGTATCATGGTGTTATCCTGAAAATATATTCCCAAGAAGCATAACAAAATCATTCCAGGATAAAATAACGATAATAATAGGAATGTTACTATGAGAGAACACCGCAATACTATGGGACTTTCCAATGAACACAGACAGAAAAATTCAAGAAACCGACCAGACATACTCATCAAAAACCACAAAGAGCAAAACATGCCTCCTTATTGATATGACCATTCCCACAGATGGAAATATTTCTGTCAAAGAATTTGATAAGTTATCCAAGTACAAAGAGCTCCATATTGAGATAGAACAGATGTGCACCATAAAACAACTGTCATACCTGTAGTGGTTGGTGCACTAGGGATGATGAAAAAGGGAATCCAAAATTATCTCAAATCAATCCTTGGAGAGCCAAACTTACGAGAAATACAAAAAAATAATCCTTACAAGTACGACACACCTTCTTCGAAAAGCATTGTGTCAATATAAAGAAGATTTGAAGAGCATCTAACTGTAAACTGAACATTAAACTGCATATCAATGTAAGCATGCAAGTAGCAAGCCTTCTTGCTGACACAGGTATCGGGATGATTCCCGGCCGAAATCAAAAGAGAGTATCAATTCATAATAATCATAATATAATTTATTTACAGTTCAATAAAGCCAACTCTACCGTGTTTACAATGTCTGAAATTAAACTTAATATATAGACTATTTCAAATACGGCAGTTCATCCGGATTCCTTCCAACTTCTGATTTTCATTTTTAACCCTTAACATATCTTTTTGTAGCTTTAAATTGGACAGGAAGCCGATTCCAAATTACGGTACCCCTAAATGAAAGAGACTTGTTTCATATTTATTATTTGCGGTTTAAGGGAGTGGAGATCATTTATTGTTGACTTATAAGGGAGCACTTTCCTATTGAACAACTTCCACAGAAAGGAGAGGTTTCCAGAAGTAATACATTTGTATACCTCTAGCATAAGTTTTTACAAATTTTTTACACCTTTTGTGACTTCCTCTTTCCTGTGTAAGAGCTCTTCAAAACTGGACTCAAAATCATTTAGCAGCTCTCAGGGCATGCTTATGAACCAGATTGACTTAGTTCATTGTGGGCTGTTTTTCCACAGAACAGCCAGATGAGTGGGCAATAGTTAAGATTTATCAGTATAAATTGTAGACAATATTCTTGAGTAAAATTTAGAGGTTATTTAGAAGAGAGTATGTTTGGGACCCTAGGACATTGACCAGCAAAACCTCAATTGAGTTTCTGCTCTTTCGGAAGGGTCTACTGCGGTAAAATGAGTAAGAGTGGGGTAAAAAGGATGAACAATCTGGCTAAATTTTTTTAAAATCTTCATTCAGGGGTTTCTAGCTAGAATCGCTCAAACTACCTTCCTTGGCATAGTGAGAGTTGATACTGTGTTGATTTATCAGTTTGGGGTCTATTGTTTTCCAGCAACTGATGTTACCAGACCTTGTCGTTTAAGGTGAGTGGCCACATGCCCGCGCCTCATCATGCACCAACATCTTTCCAGAGGCATGATTCTTCACTCCCCTTGTTTTGAAGTTCTCATAAAATCACGCGCCTTGACTGTTTGTTAATTCATTACTTTGCAATCTTTAGGTCTCCTTTTGCAAATAATGAAAGGATTGTGTCTCGTTCAATTCTTACCCTGACCATCCCCACGGGAGACCTCCAGGCATTTGCACAAAAAATATTCTCGGCCCCTGGGCATTTGACCCTACATTTTCCCCGGTCGCGAGCATTTGAGTAGCATTTGGCAAAAACAGGAGCTTTTGCTTATACAGTAACTGGGAATATTGCATTTTGTCAGTGCCCGGCCCACGGGTATTTGACCGCACATTTCCCCCCGTCCCCCGAGCATTTGAGCAAGGAATTTTTGTTGACCCTCGGGCTGCCCAGGGGGGATGGTCAGGGTAGGAATTGATTCAGAATGAACAATCATATTTCCAAATGCAGAACTGGTAAATTGTCATGCAATTTTCCAAAGCACGTTTTTGAATGCGGAAAGGCAAATAATTCGCTCAAAGAACCTTTTTTCAAAGTTTTTGTTTTATGACAATTACAGACCCTAAACTTTTATTGTACTGCGATTCAAAGCTGGTCATGCCACCACCTAACTCATAACTCGTCATTTCAACGTGATTTCATAATTCGCCACCACATGACATCAAATTTAATCTTTGACACATACCAACCAATGTCAAATAGTCATACTACATACAATTTATATACATATAGTTTCTTGATCGTTTTAGTCAGTCACACTCTGACGATAACATAAGATTGAAAGGCCTCCGTAGCACATGCATGTGCTAAGAAAGCTAAGAATCTTATTCTTAGGCCTATTTACTGTAATGCACAACATGATGACTGTAATTATATCAACTTTATTATTTACTTGTCTACCTTTGTACAACTTGTTTATCATTACACGCAATAAGAGAATCTCGGCTAGAGTGCAGTTTAGCGGGCGGCATTCGAATGTTTTGTTGTTGTTGGCATACGGTAGGGTTAGGGTTAGTTTCAGAAAAGCGTTTTCGGCGTAATTTAGCGTTAGTTTAAGGCTAATTTCCAGTCAGTGGAATTTTCCGAGCGGGCGCAGTTTTAGACAATAAAAGGTCGCTCAGCCGTAACTTTCTATTCAATTCCAGAGCGACATTTTCTCTCGCATACAATAGAAATTCCGCCCGCTCGGAAAATTCCAGTGACTGGAAATCAGCCTTTAGGGTAAGTTAGGGTTAGAAAGGGTAAGTTAGGGTTAGGGAGGGTTAGGGTTATTTAGGAATGGAATATGACATTTAGCGCCGCCCGCTAAACTGCACTCGTTCCAGAATCTCTTTACCTCAATTTTGGCCGTGTACATGTTTCTGTCGTCTTCCCTCATAGCTTCCAGGGAAGCTCTCTCTTCGAGCAACCTTTGGCCTAACTCGGCTGCAATAATGGCCTTGTTCTCAGTTTCTTCCAGCTGACTTTGCAAGTGCGCAACTTTGTCCTTGAGTAAAGTCGTTTCGTCTCGAAGCCTTGCATTTTCATCGATAGAAATATTTGTTTCATCTACGTTGAAAATAGATTCATTTTGAGATTGATCGCCGCAGAAATATTCTTGATATTCACACTCCATCTTCCTTGAATCTCACAAAATCGTCTTGTCGTTAAAATTTACGCGCCTTTTTAACTTTATCGAAGCAAAGTCCTCCGCAGCGGAGGAAAGAACAAAGACAGCATAGCATTGGAGGGCTACAGACAACCTCGTTCCCAGGCCCACCATTGTCTTCCTTTGTCTTCATTGTCTTCATTGTCTTCCATTGTCTTTCTTCCTTAGTTTAGTTATGGGTCATCATGTATCATGTTGGAGGGCCCCTTGCTTACGATTTTCTTGCACAAAAAGGCAGCAAATACCACGATAAACGTCAGTTAAGCGTCCATACCAGTGATTCTTCTCGCAAACACTGTTCGATGATTAGACTCGTGACGTAAGTCCCTCTAACTTTCGTTGTTGTTGTTGTTGTTGATAACAACTCAACTGACGTTTATCGTGGTATTTTCTGCCTTTTTTGTGCAAGAAAATCGTTAAATGGAGACCAACCACAATCTGGTAGATGCACAGAACTAAAGGATACCTTAACCAAATGGAAAAAGGTAAGTACCATTCAAATTTCTAGGCCAAAAGCACGATTTAGCTCATTTTGGAAGTAGGCCACAATTCCGGACACCCAAGGAAGCAGGTCAGATTTGCTCTTCTGCGAAGCAAGAACAGGTTACCAAGCCAACGGTTTGTTTGTTTGTCAACTTATTTTCATTCAATTATCTTTATCTAGCTATACATATTCACAATATATACAACTAATCCAAATCGAACATACAAATATATAGATTAAGAAATGAAGGAATTAATAGATAAGTTAAATAAGTTAAATATTCAAGACATATATGGGCAAGGTTTACTAGATATAATTGAATTGACAGGCGTAACAAATATACAAATATTTTCTACTATTTCATAATCCAGATAATTTTCTAAAATTTGGGTGAATGTTGACAAGCATTGCATTTACAATTTGGTCCATTCCATTGTTTTATCATGCGTTTAAAAGAATTTAAGTTGTCGGCAGATTTAGTTTCATTTGGCAATGCATTCCAGATTTGAGGTCCTAGTGATCGAAGACTGTTTGAACCAAAAGTGACTTGATTTGGTCTATAATGTTGTAAGTCGTACGGATTTCGTGATGAATATCTGGAAGATCTTATTTTGAAAATATCACGCATGAAAGATGGGTTGAGATGTTTCAAGGTCTTGAAAACTTCTATACAGAGAACTCTCAGACGGGAAACATGCATAGTACATCTTTCTGATTTCAAGAGTAATTCACTGTAAGAAGATCGGTGATCATTGTACAAAAATCGAAGAGCACGTTCTTGAATCTTCTCAATTTTTTGCAAAGACTTAGCTGATGAGAAGTACCATACTAGCGGGCAATAGTTGAAATTGGAATATACAAAACTTTGCACAAGAATTTTCCTTTCATTAAAGCCAATGAATTGTTTGAGTCTTTTTAACACATTAAGTTGTGATGCTGCTTTTCTGCAAAGTTCAGAGATATGCTGTTCAAAATTTAGCTTATAATCTAGCTGAATACCTAACAATTTGACTGTTTCTTCCGACTGGATAATTTTACCTTGGATGTTGATATTCTCTCCGCAGGTATTTGTTTGATCCTTT
>REGL01000792.1:53139-63186 GCA_004194395.1 Aurelia aurita complex sp. Pacific | reverse complement strand
AACGTCATCTTTTGGGAATACCATACGCAGGTCTCAAAAGACATCCTTAGTGCGCTTGTAAAAGTATCATTTGCATCTATTGATTAAAAATTACTGATTTTTACCAGCAACTTCACGAAACCATGCTTTGGGTGTCTTTCGAGACTTCGTAAGCATTCACAAATTATCAATTTCTTTTAGAGTCCACAATGAGCATAGATCTAAGATCAAGAACTAATTTCTTTGCAAAAACATTCTATGGGCGTTCAAATCGTTCTGTATGGGCTAAACTGTTGACCAACGCTTTTCCCCTTCGATGTCGAAAAGTAAACAGAAATGTAAAATTCGATTGCAGGAAATCTAGCCTAGCTTTTTCAATCAGACTTGGCAAAGTTGTAGATCAACTACTTAGCTAAAGATGGAGCGAAAAAAAATCGAAACTTTTTCGAGTAGTTTTGGAGGTAAATCCACTTTTCTCAAATCAGCAAAAAGATATGAGCAAGGATTTGCGAAGCCAGGGTTGACGGAAACATTGCGATTTATACATCTTTCGATTGCCCAGATTATACAGAACAACATCCTTTTTACCACTTTTCGATAGACCGAATAATATTGGAGAAATTAACTGTTTTCTGAGGAGAGTGGTTTTGCGAAACGGCATCTCGCTGTGCACTAGAGCGGAAAGCAGAGTTACCTTAAGGTGAAGGTGAAGTTGCGTTTTTCAGCGCCAAGCGCTGGGATCGCAGAAATAGAGCAGACCTAATCGAGTCCGCGACCGCTGTCATGACGCTCAAGTGATGGGGTCCTACCGGGTATCGAACTCACTCCGCCTGACTGTTCTGGCTGCAAAGTCAGAGGATTACACCACTGCGCCACAACACCCTCAAGATTTTCAATCAGATGGCAATAAATTTGCAGACGATTTCTCTCATCCATGAGAAATTGCATTTTCTCTGTTGTTCCGAGCGAGGAGTCCTTTTGATTTGATCAAGTATTTGTTATTTTGCAACCACCATGTTTTTGTAAACTTGAAATTACCAATATTTCCAGTGCTCGTAAGAAGGCAAGAAAAATCACAAAAATACTTCGATCTTTTGGCTTTCAAGCAAGTATTGATTCATTCCAATCCAACCAAATACTCTTGATGTCATGAATTTTCAAAAGTGGGAACTTTTTTCTGGTTCACCCGGTATAAGAAACCACTTCAAAAACTTTTGGTAGCAAATTGGTCCAAAAATTTGTATTTTTCTTAAGTTTCAAAGGCCGACTGCCTATGGACGGTTTAAATTTCTTTGTGAGGGGGTAATAACGTTTATGGAAGGAAATTTCAAATCCTATGCCGAAGGGTTGTCATAGTCTATTGCTCTCCGTGGCATTGTCGTCCTTGTAGTGTTTCGCAGAGTAATTAACCCTATTTGGACCGGGGGGCGTTTTCGCTCCCACCCTACCAAATGTTCTCAAATATTTCCACCGCTGTTGTAGATATCGAGGGGTGATTCACTCCTGAAAAGGGTGTACGAGATTTTGAGATTTTGAAAAATCCCATGATAAAATGAGAGATTTTGAGATTTTTCGGGATTTTTCATGAGATTTTAAGATTTCTAAAAATCTTTATGAGGTTTGACTTTTCATTCCGATAAAGGTAGGAACCTAAGGATTTTGGGATTTTTGGAACATTTAGCAGCTACGGCAGCAGCATACAGAGTTTGTTCGAGTTTGTTCTTGAAATAAAGGTGCATACTAGTATAGTATCATATTTGTGATAAATTATATTGCTATGGTCAAGATGAGGCCTAACATAAAGTCTATAGAGTTGGATTAGAACATCTCCAGAGACATATCTAGACAAATGCTTCATCCGTCTCCCTCAAATCTCGGGAGAGATAGAAACACCATTGGGGCAATGTGAGGGCATGAGCGATAGGACACCAAGTGTATGAAAGTTTTATTGGTAGCGAGCCACCTTAACGTTTTACTGGTAGCGAGCCACCTTAACCAATTGTTTTTTGTGTGTTTTTACCTATTTTTACTTGGTAGTGAGCCACCTTATCGCTGTTTCGTCATTTTGAAATTTTTGGCAGTGAGCCACCTTAAGTGCAGATCCACCTTAAGTAAAAATAGGTAACAACACAAAAAAGGTGGCTCCATGGAGGTTTTACGGTTAAGGTGGATCTGCACTATATCTCCCTGCACTAGTCTATATCTCCCTGGTAAAAACACACAAAAACAATTGGTTAGGGTGGCTCGCTACCAATAAAACGCTAAGGTGGCTCGCTACTATTAAATCTTTCACACACTTGGTGTCCTATTGCTCATGGTGAGGGATTCCTTTTTGAAAACAAGAAATCTACGTAGAGTCAATCTACCTCGTTTCCAGTGCTCATAAAAGCAAGAAAAAAATGCAAGAATATTTCGATTGGCAATTGATTGAAATTTGATTCCTCCAAGGCTTTGAATTTTCCGAAATTGCGCAAATTCTTTCGGTTATTGCGAAAGATTCTGAGATTTCACGGATTTTTCTTCAAGATTCCAAGATTTTTTGAAAGATTTCGAGATTTTTATAAGATTTCGTAGATTTTATGACTTTTTTCTAAAGATTTTGAGATTTCAACAATTTCATAGAGATTTCAGAGATTTTTTTTGGTAATTTTTGAAAGGTGTACGAGATTTTTAGGAGTTATTCACCCCTCGGTAGATATGGTGCTGTAACTTCTTCACTTTTCATAAAATATAATTGGCCATCAAATTTTAAAAATTTCATGGTCCATTGTTGTACCACGTGACCCCCAGATGCCCTTATTTGGAGACTAGTCACAAAGAAAATCTTAAAATCCTCGCAGAATTCTTGCAAATAGCACTAATAATAAAGCTATACACACCATTCGATTGGTCTTGAAGAGTACTTTCATTCAATATATAGTTTATTTATATTTATTTATATATACTTTTGATTTCCATGACATCATTTATATTTATGACGTCATAGAATGAATGAATTCAATGAATGAATGAATGAATGAATGAAAACAATATATCTCAAAACGTGCAGAACACAGTGTTTGATTCCGTATTACTAACTATTTTCAGTAATTAGAAGTCTAAAAATAGAAAATAATTCACAATAGAAATCTCAATTAGTCTATTAAATTGAAATTTTCTTGCCTTAATATCTTTCTCTACTCTTATTTGCTACTTCTGGCTACAATTCTGCCTGTTATCTCTTGTTAATCTGGACGAAATTTGCATTTTAAGTCAGTAGCTCAACTTTAACCATTTTTCATTGTTTTTGGTTTCCTAGCAACGCCCACGTGACCAATTAAACTTATATTGTTGTTTTTGTAAAGCAAATTGTCCAATGAACAATTGGCATAAATTTCATTCATATATCTCTTGTAGTTTTGAAGAAAAAGGGGGGGGGGTCAAAAACGCCACCCTCCTGGTTAAAAATATCAGAATTTCAACCATGTCCAAATAGGGTTAATAGGTAGTGTATTAAGTAAATTGTCTTGTGAGATGTTAATGAGATATAAAAAAATTCAAAACGATGGTCCTACCTTTGTTCGAAACCGGTAGTTCGCGAAGCAAATCGCCTTTGTCTCAAAAACTGGTCGTTTTGATGACAAATTTCCACTACTGCTGTTCTTCTTCGATTTGGCGAAGTCTTTTTCTCTGCGTAAAATCTATAGTTGACCGTGGGACTTTCCAGAAATGTTGAATATTATTGCGTATCTTAGATATCAATTCATTTGAGGATGTGACGTCATCAAATTTCTAAATCATAAACCAGATGAGTGAAAGACTTTTGCTTGATACCATATTGTAGGTATTTATAAACTATGGTTTTCTTCGGTTACATCGAACAGTTTAGAAATTATGATAGTTTTAATCTTTTTGAAAATGTTTCTTGAATTCTTGAAAAAGAAGAAAATCACTCTAATTCTGAAAATATTGAAGATTTCCGAGAAGTCCAACGCTAGAATTTAGAGATATATTTTATAACAGTCGTTTTAAAGACTGGTTGGAAAGCGCAGCTTTAGTATAAATTTTAACATTAGGACCACGACGAACATCATCTTGGGGGTCATTTCAGAGAAAGACAAGTCAGCACGTATCCAAGGACTGTTTTGCTGACAATAATTCCAACGCCATGGTTGTAACCTTTTCCCTGTTCTTTTCCACTATAAATGACTTTACATGTGTCTGCAGCCAACCCTGGACTTGTCCTTTAAGAAGGAGCCTCTATACCTGTCTCAATGGACTTCAGCCAAACCAAAAATTGAGATGTCGTGTCTTTCCATTTCTTTGCAGACAATGCTTAGTTTAGCAGAGCTTTTCAAGCCTCTCACATGCCAAGTTATATCTGTTATCATTCAGTGCAATCTGTATTCCCTGCACCAGCAACAACAACTCCCTCTCAAAAACACCTTGATTAAAAATAATTCTCCAAAATCACCAGACCATTTAACAGTATGATTTTTTCAGGATGATTCAAAGAATGGTTATGCTATCTTCTGGTGCATTATTAGTATCTAAGAATATTTGTCAGGGCAGAAATGTTATCTCTCTGTTTTGCATTCTAAGGGGGAAACGCCCAACAGAAAACAACTCACGACCGAAAATATCTTGATTAGAAATAATTCTCCAAACGAACTACACCATGTAACAGTACGATTTTTTTAGAATGATTCAAGGAATCATTAATATAGCTCATGGTATGATTCATTAGTTCCTAAAAATATTTTCTTAAGAGTAGAAAAGTAATTTGTTCTGTTCTGCATTCTGGGGAAACACCCAGCAACAAGGCCGCGATTCCCTACCAAAACATACCTTGATTTTTTTTTTAGAGATAGTTCTAGAAAAAAAACTACAGCATATAACAACAGTATGAGATTTTCAGAGAGCTTTAAAGCATAAACAGCTAGCAATAATTTCAGATTAACAGAAAAAGTATCTGTTATCACTGAATGCAATCTGACCTCTGCAGGAGAAGTGTCTGTCATAACAATTCATCAAGTCCCCGTAGACACTGCACTGTCTGTGTGTTTCCCCTCTTGTTTGAGTTGTTTTTTTTATCACAAAATAACGTTGTTTATCATAAAACTTTCCCAACAATTTCTTTTCTCCATGTTTGAAAGAAAATGGCATAAAGCAACATTTCTGGCTGCGCCAAATTGTCTCTCCATGAACTGGTAATTCTAGGAGAAATATTGAAGATGGTGTATAGTTCTTATATATCCTTGATTCCCTTTGTTGATTCGTGCATAGAAAATGCAACATTCCCCCATCTTGCGGCACCGCAGCGCAGGTGACATGAAGCAAGCCTAGTATAATGTATTATGCGAATCTGTTATCTCCAATTTTCCATGAAATTTAAGCGAAATTTGGTTTTCTTTAGATGAGCACGAGCGTATCATCAAGCTGCCCCCAAGACAAGACACTTTTTTTGGCAGAGAAGATGTACTAAACACATTGAAATGTGATGTAGAAAAAAATCAGTTTGTCGTGATACATGGTGGAACATGTGTGGGAAAATCTGCTCTTTCCATAAATTTTGCTCATGAAGTCAAGGAAGAATTTAAATGCATCATCAAGATTGATATGAGAGAAATGGCATTCAACAATAAGTTTGACAAGGTATTCCAAAAATTGTGTGCCACAATCCTCTCAAAATTGAATATTGACATCAGTGTGATAAAGGAAGATGAGCGATCAGCGCAGTTGGAGAGAAGGATTCGATCATATGCAAGCCAAAATCAGAAGACATTGATCCTACTAGATAATGCAGATGGATTTATCAGCTCTGATGAATTGCACTCAGTCAAAAGCAAGGCACTGGAATATCTCCTCCTGATGATTTCTAAAAATGCAGAAAATCATGTCAAAATAGTTGCAAGCTCTAGAGTGAAAGCAAGTGAGACATTATTTCCTAAAGTAAGAAATATCAATCTTTTGAAATTCTCTGAGGAAGACTCAAAGGAATTCTTAGAGAGAAGGCTTGAAGTAAAGAAAATGAAGCACATAGATCTTCTTGTCAACAAGTGCCAGGGAGTTCCCTACATTTTGAAAATTCTGGCATTGGCCCTCAATGAAATCACAGACGAAAAGGAGGAGGCCGACTTTGTCACTTGCATACAAGAATCTCGTCTCGAGGCTGTAGGAGTAAGCTATTCCTACATCAATCAGCTTTTTGATATATCTTTTCAATCACTTCTCAAGGATGAAATGGATGTGGAAGTAGCCAAAGCACTATCAGTTTTTCCTGCATCTTTCAGCTTCTATCTTGCCAAGACATTATGTGATAAGCTAGGTATGGTCGTTAGCAAAGCTGCACCTTCAATAAAGCGTTTGCGAGACAAAGGAATAATAGACAAATTTGACGAGAATGGAGAGTCATTACATCCGTTTATGAAGGAGTACATCCAAACGAAGAAGTGCAGTTCCAATGAAAACAGAGGATACCAAATAGCGTTGATCACTGTTTACATTGACTATCTCTTCAAGATAAGTCAGGATTCATTCAACAATGATGGAGGCACAGAATGTGTTTTGAATTTCCGACGAAATGGCTCCATTTTGGAGAATCTTGTCTGTCTTCTGAAACGCCTGTTTGAAAATTCTTTGATAAAGAATGACGTAAGAAAAGCTTTAGAAAGGAGCTTCCCCAATTATTTCCTTCTACTCCGTTTCTTGTGCTATCTTGTCAATGAAGAGGCTATTGCTCAACTGTTCACAGCCTTTTTGAACTTTGTTGATGGAGGTGTTAGGTTTATCATTACAGCATGCTTAGATGAATTGAGATGGAAGGGAGAAGGGCAAAGCGTTTATCGGAATGATTATGAATTCGTTATGATCGAAAGAAGACTGTTATCAAAACAACTCAATAAATACATGTCTATAGACTTTCGACATCAGAAAAACGACGTTCTCCAAGACAGACTCGAAGCACTGCTTGAGAAATGTACAAATCTTCCAGATGCAAAAGTTAGGGCATATTATATGACAAAAATATATAAGCTACTTGGCCAATATCATAAGGATATTGGGAATACAGAGAAGGCATGCGAATATTTTTTAGAATCTCTGAAAATTTCAAGAGAGAACTTTGGTGATGGGTTCTTTACCGTTGATTGCAATGAAAGATATGCCGTCAGCCTTCAAATTGCTGGTAAATTTGACGAAGCTGGAGAATCGTTCAGGGAAGCGTATGAAATAGCGAAAAGATCAAAGATACTCATGGAGCAGAAACTTTCAAACATGCTCGTGTCTTGGGGATCATTTCTTCTCAAGTGTACGGCGGAGAAGGGGGAAGGATTGAAGATTCTAGAACAGGCATGCAGATTGCAAGAAAAAGCTGGGTACTTTAATAAAGTGATTCCTAAAGTTATGATTGCATTTGGTACCCATGACCTCGCCAAATTCAAGAGTGAGTACACAAGACTACGAAATGTTGGTTTTATTTCCCCAATGACAATCGAACGGTTTCATTTACTCTTGGCAGAAAATCTCTTGTACATTGGCAGAGAGAACAAAGACACGGAAAGGAGTGAAGAAGGCTTTAGGATTATTCAAGAGGTTTTTGAATTGAGCTGCAAAGATATGAAACAAGAAGCGGCTGTAAATGTGAATCGAATTGTTCTTGTGCTGAAGAAATTAATCAAGTATGACCTTTCAAAGTTCAAGAATGCATACATCAAGCTACAGA
The DNA here is from genome assembly GCA_004194395.1 of Aurelia aurita complex sp. Pacific. NCBI lineage: Eukaryota > Metazoa > Cnidaria > Scyphozoa > Semaeostomeae > Ulmaridae > Aurelia > Aurelia aurita complex sp. Pacific. Next base: position 55,505 of record REGL01000792.1, on the reverse strand, counting down.
AATCTGGATTCTTTTCTTCAAAAGGAGCTGTAGATTTTCAGCTCACTTTAGCTGAATTTCTTCTTTTTTGGAGCAGTAATCAAAATTACGATGAACAGAATGAAGAAGGTTTCAGAATTCTCCAAGAGGCTCTTGAGTTGTGCAGCAAAGATAACAATCGCCAAAAGGCTGATATTATGAAGAAAATGGTTCCTTTCATGCAGAAATTAATCGAGTATGACCTTTGCAAGTTCAAGAATGCATACACTCTGCTACAGAAATCTGGCTTTGTTGCTTCAGAGACAATCTTAGATCTTCTCCTTCCTTTGGCTGATTGCCTCCTGCACAATTTTACAGAAGGAAGAGACAGTGAAAAAAGTGAGCAAGGCTTTAAAATTCTCCAACAAGCTTTTGAGCTATGTGACGTGAGAAGCCAGGAGCAAATCTTTCGCGTTTTGGACATTGCGTCGAAGTACGATATTTCAAAGCTGATAGATTATATGAAGGAATTTAAGTTTACTCCAAGTCATACCAGCAGTGACGACTTTTACAGATTTATGAAATTTCATTCTTTAACTGCGAAGGACAGGAAGAATGAAATATTCGACCGTAACCTAGCAGAGATAAAGCTGAAAGAACGTCTTCAAGTGGCAATAGTTGCAACAGAGGTCATGTCAACGGTTGGAAGATCAAGAGATTGGAATGGTGCAAAGCATTTTGAAAACCTCTGCCGTCTGTACAAATTAATCGCTACAGAATCTTGTCATATTCTAACCATAGACGAAAGGAGGCCATTTGCGAAAAAGTCTTTACTTCTNATGCTTACACTCTGCTACAGAAATCTGGCTTTGTTGCTTCAGAGACAATCTTAGATCTTCTCCTTCCTTTGGCTGATTGCCTCCTGCACAATTTTACAGAAGGAAGAGACAGTGAAAAAAGTGAGCAAGGCTTTAAAATTCTCCAACAAGCTTTTGAGCTATGTGACGTGAGAAGCCAGGAGCAAATCTTTCGCGTTTTGGACATTGCGTCGAAGTACGATATTTCAAAGCTGATAGATTATATGAAGGAATTTAAGTTTGCTCCAAGTCATACCAGCAGTGACGACTTTTACAGATTTATGAAATTTCATTCTTTAACTGCGAAGGACAGGAAGAATGAAATATTCGACCGTAACCTTGCAGAGCAAAAGCTGAAAGAACGTCTTCAAGTGGCAATAGTTGCAACAAAGATTTTGTTAAAGGTTAGAAGATCAAAACATTGGAATGGTGCAAAGCATTTTGAAAACCTCTGCCGTCTGTACAAATTAATCGCTACAGAATCTTGTCATATTCTAACCATAGACGAAAGGAGGCCATTTGCGAAAAAGTCTTTACATCTCATACAATCACACAGTATTCTTTTCCGTGAAAGGGACGTTCTCTCCCTCGAAAACATCGTCAATGACAAAAGTAGGCTAGCCGATCAGCAGTATTACAAAGAAGTCTGCTTTCTTTCAAGGATGTATGACCATATGATAAGGAGTGGTTTTGGGGAGCAACTAGAGCAAACTGTACACGAACTGAAGCAGCACCCTAGGAGCAAAGTACCAGAAATTGAAAATAAACTTTCAATATGCTTGCTAGCAATTCCATCGGTTTGTGAATCGGAAGAAGGACTGACTCTTCTAGAGAAAGTTATAGTCTATATTGAGAATGTTCAGGAGGGTCACTTGGATCAGAGTCATTTTTATGATCTACGGTTATTGACAGTTAAATTCTTAGAGAGTGCTGCAGATGAAAAGCAAAGGTCAGTCGCAAAGCAGCTTTGTGTACGAGTTCTACGATTACTCGAAAAACCAAGTCTCAGAGAGTTAAGGCAATTTCAAGCTTACAGGGAGCAATTCCATGCATTGGCGTACGGCTAACATATGTGGTGAGCAGTTCATTCATTGTCATCAACTATTAACTAGACATTTACTGGACTTTATACTTCATAGCAACAACAATAATCATGAATTAAAAGTTCTTAAAAAACAGTTGATTTACGGTAAGTAAAAACTCGCGAAAAAAAACTGAGGATTAAGAACGCCTATGTTAATTTTTGGTTTGTTTTGCACTAATTTTTGGCTTGTTTTGCACCCATTTTTTGCTTCTTTGGACTAATTTTTGGCTTGGCTTGCACCTTCTAAATAATAACCACTGTTTAAATGTATGGAAGCCACTTTTAGCATGGTACAGAAAATCACAGCTTCATGTACATGGATTTTTACAGTAGTAATTTTGAATTGACTTTGGTATACGGGTGGGTTGGCATGGACATCCCCTGCTGAAATCAATAGCAGATCAAGATTGGACAATGTTCTATCTTCAAAAAAAAAAAAAAAATACCGCAACTCCTCGAATAAACCC
>REGL01000792.1:4805-15099 GCA_004194395.1 Aurelia aurita complex sp. Pacific | reverse complement strand
GAAAAACCAAGAAGCTCTGAGTCCAAAATGCTCAAAGAACTTGAAAGAGCGAAGATACAGCTATTGCGTTATGTCTCGATATTTTGCTTTGGGACGCTTGGGACGCCTGCTGACGCCATTTATCACAAAATTTTGCTTTCGCGCCACAGCTTTCTTGCAAGAGAGGCCGGAAGTGACGTCAGAAATCAGGCTTGGTGTTGTCGGGCGTGGAAAGAGGTCATGCCGGGTCGTTAAAAGATTTCTCTAGGTTGGGCAGAGCCAACCATGAATCTGATTTTAGAGGATCGACCTGAACTTAATTCCCAACAGTCGTCTATTCCTTGGTTCTCCTATGATCCTATTCACAATTTTTTTATCCACTGCTGGCTGGCTTAGGTCTCGGGTCCCCATCCACCTAGGAAATGTAAATCACGCTTGTTTACCTCATTTTATTTCATCGTTTGGCATAACTTTCCACTTATTTTCATTTTGATTCGCTGCTGGTAAACCAAGTGCCATTCAAAACATTCAAAAACATATTCTAGTCTTACTATCGTTGGCTATCAAGGCTATCACGGTACTTCAAGAATTGTGTTTAGGCCAAAGGTCCAAAGCTAGGGTTTGGAAGTGTACACAAATTTGAGCTTCAGGATTGCTATTTCTGCTCTCACAAAGTATCAATACCAACAAAAGAGGTATCCATGTTGAACTTAACTATCGAGGAACATTTGGAAAGAGACATCCATTTAGCCATTTAGCCAAGGGCGGTGCCAGGGGATGGACGGGGGTGGACATATCCGTCGCACCTTTCTCGGGTCAGCATTATTCTTAGCAAAACAATGTAAAACATATTACGCATACCCTACAGCATTCAATGCTATCCCCTGTCCACTCCACTTTCAAGAGCTAGCACCGCCGCTGATTCAAGCTAAATTCATATCACTGGATCAAACCAAATTTTTCTACGTTTTTTGGGAGACCCGGTAGTTAGTAGCTACGCATTTTTTAATGTTTTTGTCTCTTACTGTTTTGTAAACCACGTAAAAACTAGAACTACGTGCATGTAAAATGTCAGCTTTGCCCAAATTCTACCACAAAGGAACGACAGTTTGTTTGACCTATTTCAAGTCATATTGGGAAGTTTTGGTATTATGCTACTTATTCATTCAAGGCACAAGTTTTCATGGCACAAACATGTTAAGAAATCAAAGATGTCTCATCTCAAGAGATTGATTATTGATTTGAATAACAATGGCAGACTTGTAATACAGTTGCTTTAATTGACACCTCGGCGATTAGCGATTGCAGACAAAGGAAATCATCTGAACCAGTAATTCAAAACAAACAAAGCTGCAAAAGTTCACCTGAAACCAGTAGGGCAAACTCTCGTCTTCTACACGCGAAAGGTGATTTTTTAAGAGAAGTTATGTTCTTCTAACGAAAGAAGGAGGGTAAAGCTAAAGATCTGCCTGGCGCATTTTGTTTATTTCATTCCGCAGCCAAGCAGAAGGCATCATAATTCTTGCATATTTAGGGCTTAAAGGAGGCAATTACTTCTTGGCTCCTGAATCAAATAAAAAAAATCCGCCAGGCAGATCTTTACATTTGCCCTTCTTCTTTCGTTAGAGGCACAACATTTTTCTTAAAAACCATCTTTCGCGCGCACAAGACGAGATTTTGCCCTATTGGTTTCAGGGCAACTAAAGCCTTGTTTGTTTGTTTGTTTTTAATTACTGGTTGAGAGACTTTCCTTTGTCTTCAACCGCTAATCGATTTGAATTGTGGTGTCAATCAAAAGAAACTAATCGATTTGAATTGTGGTGTCAATCAAAAGAAACTGATGCTATTGTATTAAAAAATCTCCTTTCGTTGACTTGAATAGTGTGTGAACAAATCCGATTTTGTTTATTTTCTCCGAATTTTACGTGAACTTTTGCTTAAGCCTGGGGATATTGGAGGGGAACGGACACCCCCTAGCCCCAGCGGCTACGCCCATTGGTCTATGGGTCCTCAGTATTTACCTTCGAAGTATGCAGCGTCTGCCAAAACGAGATAGAGGATTCTTTGATAAAGATGCTCATTCGTTCCTTCAAGCATATCGGAAACTTCTTTGTCTTTTGTTGGATCTATGTTCATATCATCATCTTCATTTTCTTGCATCGCCTACAATGAATTTTACAAATATATAAATGCCTTCAGTGTGAAAACCCATCTTTCATAAGGGATGTTTTCGAGAAAAAATGATCACATACAACTTGAGAACTCGACTACCACCAACACGAAGGGAAACCGATGGTTCTAATTCATTGTCATTTTGGGGCAGCACCCTTTGGAACTATCTTCCTGATGAAACAAAAATGCACAATCAGTTCCATTGATCAAAAATGCAATTAGAAACTGGCCCGTCACCCCCTAGCGTGTGCCACTGTGAATAATAAACGCACAAACAATCTCATTGTATGCGTGTTAAACAATGTTTAATTGAAAATAAACAAATACGGTAGCTTTGTTTTGTACAAAGTTTCGGGCTTAAACTCGTTATCAAGTGCATTCTCCGTGAAAGGCATTATCCCTTCACTGTAAATAACGTAAATAAAGAATTATAAACATACCTGGATATATCGATAAACTTTCAAGAATTTTTCAGTGCCCAGTTCATCTTCTAACGCTTTTCTAGATTCTTCGATTCTTTGAAACAGTGTTTCTCTTGCCTTTGTTCTCCTGGCAGTTTTTGTTGCTTGTTTGATCGAGCTTTTGACAGCCCCTGTGGCTAAATCACCCTCCTCCGCATTATCATCCTGATCATCATCGTCATCTTGAGTAAGAATAGAGATAAGTAGAAGCAGAGACACGGACAGATATACTTTAAAGTGCACCCGCGGGCAAAATCTTTTTTCATGGAACCATAGTCAATAATCATCGGTGCACCCGCGGGCAAAATCTTTTTTCATGGAACCATAGTCAATAATCATCGGTGCACCCGCGGGCAAAATCTTTTTTCATGGCACCATAGTCAATAATCATCGGTGCACCCGCGGGCAAAATCTTTTTTCATGGCACCATAGTCAATAATCATCGGTGCACCCGCGGGCAAAATCTTTTTTCATGGCACCATAGTCAATAATCATCGGTGCACCCGCGGGCAAAATCTTTTTTCATGGCACCATAGTCAATAATCATCGGTGCACCCGCGGGCAAAATCTTTTTTCATGGCACCATAGTCAATAATCATCGGTGCACCCGCGGGCAAAATCTTTTTTCATGGCACCATAGTCAATAATCATCGGTGCACCCGCGGGCAAAATCTTTTTTCATGGCACCATAGTCAATAATCATCGGTGCACCCGCGGGCAAAATCTTTTTTCATGGCACCATAGTCAATAATCATCGGTGCACCCGCGGGCAAAATCTTTTTTCATGGCACCATAGTCAATAATCATCGGTGCACCCGCGGGCAAAATCTTTTTTCATGGCACCATAGTCAATAATCATCGGTGCACCCGCGGGCAAAATCTTTTTTCATGGCACCATAGTCAATAATCATCGGTGCACCCGCGGGCAAAATCTTTTTTCATGGCACCATAGTCAATAATCATCGGTGCACCCGCGGGCAAAATCTTTTTTCATGGCACCATAGTCAATAATCATCGGTGCACCCGCGGGCAAAATCTTTTTTCATGGCACCATAGTCAATAATCATCGGTGCACCCGCGGGCAAAATCTTTTTTCATGGCACCATAGTCAATAATCATCGGTGCACCCGCGGGCAAAATCTTTTTTCATGGCACCATAGTCAATAATCATCGGTGCACCCGCGGGCAAAATCTTTTTTCATGGCACCATAGTCAATAATCATCGGTGCACCCGCGGGCAAAATCTTTTTTCATGGCACCATAGTCAATAATCATCGGTGCACCCGCGGGCAAAATCTTTTTTCATGGCACCATAGTCAATAATCATCGGTGCACCCGCGGGCAAAATCTTTTTTCATGGCACCATAGTCAATAATCATCGGTGCACCCGCGGGCAAAATCTTTTTTCATGGCACCATAGTCAATAATCATCGGTGCACCCGCGGGCAAAATCTTTTTTCATGGCACCATAGTCAATAATCATCGGTGCACCCGCGGGCAAAATCTTTTTTCATGGCACCATAGTCAATAATCATCGGTGCACCCGCGGGCAAAATCTTTTTTCATGGCACCATAGTCAATAATCATCGGTGCACCCGCGGGCAAAATCTTTTTTCATGGCACCATAGTCAATAATCATCGGTGCACCCGCGGGCAAAATCTTTTTTCATGGCACCATAGTCAATAATCATCGGTGCACCCGCGGGCAAAATCTTTTTTCATGGCACCATAGTCAATAATCATCGGTGCACCCGCGGGCAAAATCTTTTTTCATGGCACCATAGTCAATAATCATCGGTGCACCCGCGGGCAAAATCTTTTTTCATGGCACCATAGTCAATAATCATCGGTGCACCCGCGGGCAAAATCTTTTTTCATGGCACCATAGTCAATAATCATCGGTGCACCCGCGGGCAAAATCTTTTTTCATGGCACCATAGTCAATAATCATCGGTGCACCCGCGGGCAAAATCTTTTTTCATGGCACCATAGTCAATAATCATCGGTGCACCCGCGGGCAAAATCTTTTTTCATGGCACCATAGTCAATAATCATCGGTGCACCCGCGGGCAAAATCTTTTTTCATGGCACCATAGTCAATAATCATCGGTGCACCCGCGGGCAAAATCTTTTTTCATGGCACCATAGTCAATAATCATCGGTGCACCCGCGGGCAAAATCTTTTTTCATGGCACCATAGTCAATAATCATCGGTGCACCCGCGGGCAAAATCTTTTTTCATGGCACCATAGTCAATAATCATCGGTGCACCCGCGGGCAAAATCTTTTTTCATGGCACCATAGTCAATAATCATCGGTGCACCCGCGGGCAAAATCTTTTTTCATGGCACCATAGTCAATAATCATCGGTGCACCCGCGGGCAAAATCTTTTTTCATGGCACCATAGTCAATAATCATCGGTGCACCCGCGGGCAAAATCTTTTTTCATGGCACCATAGTCAATAATCATCGGTGCACCCGCGGGCAAAATCTTTTTTCATGGCACCATAGTCAATAATCATCGGTGCACCCGCGGGCAAAATCTTTTTTCATGGCACCATAGTCAATAATCATCGGTGCACCCGCGGGCAAAATCTTTTTTCATGGCACCATAGTCAATAATCATCGGTGCACCCGCGGGCAAAATCTTTTTTCATGGCACCATAGTCAATAATCATCGGTGCACCCGCGGGCAAAATCTTTTTTCATGGCACCATAGTCAATAATCATCGGTGCACCCGCGGGCAAAATCTTTTTTCATGGCACCATAGTCAATAATCATCGGTGCACCCGCGGGCAAAATCTTTTTTCATGGCACCATAGTCAATAATCATCGGTGCACCCGCGGGCAAAATCTTTTTTCATGGCACCATAGTCAATAATCATCGGTGCACCCGCGGGCAAAATCTTTTTTCATGGCACCATAGTCAATAATCATCGGTGCACCCGCGGGCAAAATCTTTTTTCATGGCACCATAGTCAATAATCATCGGTGCACCCGCGGGCAAAATCTTTTTTCATGGCACCATAGTCAATAATCATCGGTGCACCCGCGGGCAAAATCTTTTTTCATGGCACCATAGTCAATAATCATCGGTGCACCCGCGGGCAAAATCTTTTTTCATGGCACCATAGTCAATAATCATCGGTGCACCCGCGGGCAAAATCTTTTTTCATGGCACCATAGTCAATAATCATCGGTGCACCCGCGGGCAAAATCTTTTTTCATGGCACCATAGTCAATAATCATCGGTGCACCCGCGGGCAAAATCTTTTTTCATGGCACCATAGTCAATAATCATCGGTGCACCCGCGGGCAAAATCTTTTTTCATGGCACCATAGTCAATAATCATCGGTGCACCCGCGGGCAAAATCTTTTTTCATGGCACCATAGTCAATAATCATCGGTGCACCCGCGGGCAAAATCTTTTTTCATGGCACCATAGTCAATAATCATCGGTGCACCCGCGGGCAAAATCTTTTTTCATGGCACCATAGTCAATAATCATCGGTGCACCCGCGGGCAAAATCTTTTTTCATGGCACCATAGTCAATAATCATCGGTGCACCCGCGGGCAAAATCTTTTTTCATGGCACCATAGTCAATAATCATCGGTGCACCCGCGGGCAAAATCTTTTTTCATGGCACCATAGTCAATAATCATCGGTGCACCCGCGGGCAAAATCTTTTTTCATGGCACCATAGTCAATAATCATCGGTGCACCCGCGGGCAAAATCTTTTTTCATGGCACCATAGTCAATAATCATCGGTGCACCCGCGGGCAAAATCTTTTTTCATGGCACCATAGTCAATAATCATCGGTGCACCCGCGGGCAAAATCTTTTTTCATGGCACCATAGTCAATAATCATCGGTGCACCCGCGGGCAAAATCTTTTTTCATGGCACCATAGTCAATAATCATCGGTGCACCCGCGGGCAAAATCTTTTTTCATGGCACCATAGTCAATAATCATCGGTGCACCCGCGGGCAAAATCTTTTTTCATGGCACCATAGTCAATAATCATCGGTGCACCCGCGGGCAAAATCTTTTTTCATGGCACCATAGTCAATAATCATCGGTGCACCCGCGGGCAAAATCTTTTTTCATGGCACCATAGTCAATAATCATCGGTGCACCCGCGGGCAAAATCTTTTTTCATGGCACCATAGTCAATAATCATCGGTGCACCCGCGGGCAAAATCTTTTTTCATGGCACCATAGTCAATAATCATCGGTGCACCCGCGGGCAAAATCTTTTTTCATGGCACCATAGTCAATAATCATCGGTGCACCCGCGGGCAAAATCTTTTTTCATGGCACCATAGTCAATAATCATCGGTGCACCCGCGGGCAAAATCTTTTTTCATGGCACCATAGTCAATAATCATCGGTGCACCCGCGGGCAAAATCTTTTTTCATGGCACCATAGTCAATAATCATCGGTGCACCCGCGGGCAAAATCTTTTTTCATGGCACCATAGTCAATAATCATCGGTGCACCCGCGGGCAAAATCTTTTTTCATGGCACCATAGTCAATAATCATCGGTGCACCCGCGGGCAAAATCTTTTTTCATGGCACCATAGTCAATAATCATCGGTGCACCCGCGGGCAAAATCTTTTTTCATGGCACCATAGTCAATAATCATCGGTGCACCCGCGGGCAAAATCTTTTTTCATGGCACCATAGTCAATAATCATCGGTGCACCCGCGGGCAAAATCTTTTTTCATGGCACCATAGTCAATAATCATCGGTGCACCCGCGGGCAAAATCTTTTTTCATGGCACCATAGTCAATAATCATCGGTGCACCCGCGGGCAAAATCTTTTTTCATGGCACCATAGTCAATAATCATCGGTGCACCCGCGGGCAAAATCTTTTTTCATGGCACCATAGTCAATAATCATCGGTGCACCCGCGGGCAAAATCTTTTTTCATGGCACCATAGTCAATAATCATCGGTGCACCCGCGGGCAAAATCTTTTTTCATGGCACCATAGTCAATAATCATCGGTGCACCCGCGGGCAAAATCTTTTTTCATGGCACCATAGTCAATAATCATCGGTGCACCCGCGGGCAAAATCTTTTTTCATGGCACCATAGTCAATAATCATCGGTGCACCCGCGGGCAAAATCTTTTTTCATGGCACCATAGTCAATAATCATCGGTGCACCCGCGGGCAAAATCTTTTTTCATGGCACCATAGTCAATAATCATCGGTGCACCCGCGGGCAAAATCTTTTTTCATGGCACCATAGTCAATAATCATCGGTGCACCCGCGGGCAAAATCTTTTTTCATGGCACCATAGTCAATAATCATCGGTGCACCCGCGGGCAAAATCTTTTTTCATGGCACCATAGTCANTGATTGAAGAAATATATTCCTTTGTGAATTTTCCCTTCGACATTGTTATGTTTGTCAATTTTTAGCTTTCAAATTTCTATTCAAATATTTTCCTCAGCACGAGGCTTTATTCTCTTATCTCACTGTAATTCAGGAGATTCCCCAAAATAGCGTTTTTCCAATTTAGGCAAAAACCCAAAAGCTCTGGTTTGGAGGTTCAGGCAAACTTCAACTTTGAAGATTAATATTCCAACTCTCCATGCGCCAATATCAACAAACAAGGTATTTATCTTCAAGTTAGCTATCAAGGATTATATCAAAAAATTATTTTGGATTGATTGAACCTAAATTCTTGTCGCTAGTCCAGATCAAATCCGTTGCGTTTTTTTTTGGGACACCCGGTAGCTACTAAAGGATTATAGCTACTATACCCCTCCTTGGCACAGTGAATGTTGATTTATCAGTTCAGGGCCTACTGCTTTCCAGTAATCAGCACTAGCCACTTTACTCCAGCCTTCCCACTTTACCCCCAGCAAACCCTATATAGATCAAAGTATTCAAACAGATTTTCAACAAGGGAAATAGTTCTGAGAGCAGTTTTCAAGATTGCAAATGAAAAGAAGAGGTACGTCCATCGACTCAAGAACATTGTTACATATGCAGGGAAATATACAATGAGTCGACGGAAGGACCAGCGTATGGAATAGCTCGAGAAGGGAAACTAAAGTTACAACCTCCTTCAGTACTTTCGAACGACTACTAAAAACGGTACTCTTGTTGGGGAGATGAACCTCGGCCTGCATTGTTCAAAACAATCGCAGATCGCGTAAGTACTAACCAATAAAAATTTCCGTCATTGGAACATGCGCAGAACGTAGTATTCCGCAGATTGATTACTTGATTCTGAGTTTCGTCCTTGCGCAGTAAACGACGAAGGTCGGAGTAGCCGGCTTGAAGAAGCTATGCCGTTGAATCGTAGTAATCAGTCTATATTTTCCCAGCAAATAGAGCGTGTGCTCGTAGGCCAATGTTCAGTCGTGTTGATGGTTTCGTCTAATCTGGCTTGACCAACAAACCGTTAGGATAGCGGTAGGCCTAGGAGGTTCGCTTTGTGGTGGTTATTGGCTAAATTTTCTCATCATGTCGGGGTTTTGGGTGCAGGACTACTACAAATTCCACTGTAAAAGCACAAGGAAAGGCAGACATTGTGAGTACGCGAATTTTTTCATAAGAAACGCCCACCTCCAGTACTGGGAAAATATAGCTTAAGAAAATATTTGTTATGACAAAGGGAATCCTTCACATATTTTACATCTTTTTCACTCGTTTCCTGTTTCATATTACAACGAAGGTACTTGAGTAGTCTAAACACCGGAAAGGCTTGGAAAACTTCATTTTGTCAAAAGTCCAGGCCTCAGCCTGAGGCTCAGGGGGAGTACTCAAAATTTGATAATTTTAAGAAACTTTCAGTACTGGCCGTAATTCTTAGTTTCTTATAAAAATAAGTGTACTCAGAATGCAAAAATTTTTTTCCCAATAACCATATGAGAGGTTAAATGACAGCCAGAATGGAGACACACACATAAAAAGAAGCATGCCAAGGAGCATGAGGGTTTTGGAACAGTTGAGGCTAGCTCTCCATGTGTTAGCACTGGTTAGCACTCCACTCTCGATACCAACACTGTCTGGCCACAATCAATAACACCACTTGCAAGTTGTGAATCTATACCAACAAGCAATGCAGCAGCATCATCATCATCATCATCATTTATTGCTAAACAAAATCAATAGCTAAAGTTACTTATTATTTTATTATTATTATTATACATTATTTATACACGAAAAATCCCTTCAGCAAACAAAACTTAATATACAAAATTACAAATCTACAAGAAGATATATCAATAAAATTCATAGTTCTAGGGTGGGGCTGATCTTCCAGGGAGTCGTGTTTGAGTTGAATTCAGCTCTTCAAATGTATTTTGAGGTATTTTTCAAACTGTTGCAAAGTAGAGAGCTCCCTGATGGTAGTAGGGATCTCCTTCCGAGCTTTCAGACCCGAATAATGAAAGCTTTTCTTTTAATACTCAAGATTAGAGCCCCATCGCTCTTTTCCGATCACTGAAAAAGAAACCTCGAGTTACTTGGTCGAAGTAAATTTTATCGGAAAAGTCAATGCTAATGAATTATTCCTTATTTCATAGTTTAAAGGATAGAAACCAGTTATTGTACATTTAGCGACCATCTTCTGTAAAATTGTTGTCGGAAAACACAGTGATAAAATCGCGATATCTTCATTCCATCGCCCTTTTCCGGTCACGCAAGTT
>REGL01000791.1:109545-121153 GCA_004194395.1 Aurelia aurita complex sp. Pacific | reverse complement strand
CAGTTAAAATATGCCGTTTTCGTGTGAACTGGATACCTATTCGTAACAGTTTGATACAGTTTCAAATTGTTTCAGTTAAAATATGCCGTTTTCGTGTGAACTGGATACCTATTCGTAACAGTTTGATACAGTTTTCGAATTGTGCCAACATCGTGTGGGCGTAGTCTAAGAGATATTTAGCTGTGTTGCCCTCTACTAGTAAATATGAATCTTTATTATCTTTAGTATTCCTATGGATGATAAAATCCTTTGTGAAGGATATGGATGATACTTACGAAGGTGACTGAGCTTGGAACGAGTAAAGTGCTTCAGCTTTGCCAACGCGTATTTCATTCGCAATCTTTTTAACGGGATCTATACTTTTAAATCCATTCATCTTATTTCCTTTGTTTCTTCTTAATTCTTCCTGCCGTGCACGTTCCATTTGTTCTTGTTCTCGCATTCTTTGCTCCTCCCATTCCCTTTGTTTCAAAATTCTTCTTTGTTTTTCTTCTTCGTTCTTTCGCTGGACATCCATTTGTTTTGTTTTCAACTCCTCTTCTTCTTGCAACCATTTTTGCCTCTCCTCTTGGAGCATTCGCAGTTCACGTTCACGTTCTTCTCTTAAAGCTCCTTCATCCTCCGCCTTTTTGCGTAGTTCTAAAAAGTCTGGAGGATTATTGTACTCAAATTTTGTGGGATTTGTGAATCTGGTATCTGGTGATCTCTGATCAGGTGTTTGGTACGGAAGGCCCTGGGAAGAAAACAAATTTGATATTAACGAGGATATTTGAACTTCAGCATCTAAAGAAAAAATGCTCAAAGGTAAACGATATTTACTTATCCCATGAGATATACAAGCGGGTAGTAGGTTCCCCTGAGATAGGTAAGCGGCAGTATTGCATAGAATAAAGACCAATGGACTAGAAGGTATACAAGCAAAGAACGAGGTCAATGTTATCACAAAGACATACAACCCCACCCCACCCTCCTTTCCTTCAGAACCTTGATCTTTGATGATAATTGAGGAGTAATTTGTTTGAGAGCTCGACAGTTTGGCTGCAAACCACTAGGCTGACCATACTGTACTACAAGATATCAATTGTTGGTTGTATCGTACTGTTAGTTATAAAGTAGTGTTGATAAGTAAATAAAGTTATTTTCGATTGAGTTAGACGAATTAGAAAAAAGTAGTGTTGGAAAGTGTCTTTGCAAGACGCGAGAATTAACTTAAACAATATGCTGGAAAAAATAAGAAAGTATTCAATTTTTGGAAACAACGTACTGAAGAAATAATTCCACCCATTTGTAACATAAAAGGTGATTCCTCTCAATGAGGCTTCCACTTAATATTTGAAACTGTCTCACAACTTTCATGCGTGTCCTTCCTCCAAAACTTGCATGATCATACTCATTGCACAGTTCAACTTCATAAAGATTTGATACAAAGTGTTCATTTTTAGGTCCTAGCATTGTTATACACCTTTTTCATATGTATATGCAGTACATTTACATCTTAATATTTTCTTTGCCTTTAGGAAACAAACCATGAGCTACGAAAACATTTCTTTACCATTTCTGGATACATGAACCCAACAAGGCAATCGTATCTTACAAAACTTAGGTTTGGTCACAGGAATTAAATGTTCACAAATTCAAGCATAATTTCAGAGATACTATTACGATTAGGTCAATTGAAAAGGATCACGATGATGTAATTCGAGTTGGTTCATTTATGGAATTAATCATTTCAAAAGACCTTAGCATTTCTTTTTGTCTTTCTCCTGCATGGCTCCCTGTATGATTGTTGCCGTATGACTGCATATCAGCATTTAGAGCGGATGAATTGCCATTCGCACTATATGCCATACATCAAATGTGATATAGACTTATAACATAAGAAATAAAATATAAAGGAATTAATGACTGCGTGGCGCACAAAAAAGTTCAAAGTTATCTTCATCAAGACAACCAGTTTGGAAAATGAACTTTAGAGTCAGTCAGAGCATATTTCTATTGATGACATAAGAAATCTTCTTACCACCACCATACCATTAAAGCTTATATTGTATTGCATACAACTTTGAATGTAGGCTGCAGCGACTCACAAAAGCAAAAGCCGATATAAAAATTTTCATACATACGGTAAACTTAAACCAGGAGCAGATACCAAACTTGTAAGTTCAAATGGCGCTTCATAAACTTCTATGTATCACATCACATAAACAGAACTGAATTTTGTTGTGTTGATTGACCGATAAAGACAGAAATATTCATACGATATTCACCAGCTTAGTTACACTGATTCTGATTTAACAAAAACACACATTTTTCATACTGACTACCAAAACCTTCATCGATATCTGCTCGATGACTAGAAATTGCCCTATTAAATTAAAAAAAAAGAGGAATCTTTACTTTGAAGGATAAATCCTTCATGAAATCTTCATGGGTAGATTCCACAAAGTTATTAAGCCCTAACAAACAAAAGAATTCAGAAACTACCGGTATGAATTTGATCAAAAATCCGGTATTTGAAGTTTCCATTTTCAATGTGATTCAAAACTCTTTTTCAACGAGAGGAAAATGTACCGAAAGAGATGTAAATTAGAAAAGAAAATAAGTTGCTATGTGCGTGAAACAGCACAGAGAGTCAAGCATGTGAAGATATAGTAATCGAGTTTAGATTCAATTCTTAAAAAAACTTACGAATATAAGTGGCATATCTCTGTTCTAGTAGCTCTCTCCAAAATTTCAAGCCTCCAGAAATAGTCAAATGATTAAACGGAGTACCCTTCAATGCTATTGCTCTGCAGTCGTTCTTACAAAATGATTAATTACCCAAAGCAAATGAGATTGAAAAGAAGCAAATACATGCAAAGCTGTGAGGATTACGTGTAAAAAAGAAAAGTACTGATAGAATGAGGTATCCAATTTGAACGGAAATAGTAAGATCTGAAATAATAGGAGGTTTAATACCAAAGAGGGTATCAGCCCTGGTTTACATTCAGATGAAATTTCGCAAAGAAGGGCTCGAAGCGATGGAATGGATGAGTTGCAGGATTAAGGTCACAAGATAAGAGAAATAACATTAGAAGTTAATCAAGGACGAAAACCCACCCCTAAATATTACTACTACGGTACGTCATTTCAGATTTATCATATTCTTGTGGCAAAGAAGAGAATATTCATCAAGGCATTACGAGACTCCAAAAACAAGAAAATGATCTTTTTCATATAGGCCTGCCATTTAGGTTCTTGAATAACACGAAATATAGGAGTCTGTTAAAAAGAAGTTTGATGATACGCCTCTGTTATGGACTCCCTATGGACACTATTATTCTAGTATTCTTATGTAATCCGTGCCATGAGGCAGTTGATAGTAGGTTGAACCGGCCTTATCTCTGATGTTTAAACATACTTACTCTACGGATATGTACAAGATATAATAAAATGGCAACGAGAAAAAGCGAATAACGAAGATTTGCAAAGAATATGGCTGCAAAACTTGACCTGGCACCATTACTGAGTTTCGATCCCCACAGCGATCAAAGTAACCTTGCCGCACGATGGAAAACCTGGATTAAACGATTTCAAACATTCATCAAAGCAGCAAATATCTCGAACAAAACCCAGCAGAGAGCTATGTTAATCTACCAAGCAGGCCCTGAAGTCCAGGACATATTCGAAACACTTGCTGATACGGGAAGAGATGACGATTTGGATACAGCAATCAAAAGTCTCACCGATTATTTCGCCCCAGCACAAAACACAGATTTCGAGATATTTCGTTTTCGTCAAGCAAAGCAACATGCCCAAGAACATTTGGAAACTTTTCACACTCGTTTGAGGAAACTGGCTCAAACATGCTTATTTCCCACAGATTCAGTGGATAACGAAATAAAACAGCAAATCATCCAAGGCTGCTCAAGTTCTTCATTGCGGAAGTACGCCCTGAAAACAAAGGAGGTCAAATTACAAGATATTTTGGTGAAAGGCAAAACAGATGAAATCAGTAAAGAACAGGCCAAAGAAATAGAAAAACAAACCACAGAGCCAACGGAAAAATTGCAAGCTATGAAAATCGAGCACAAAAAGCACAGACCGAGTCGCAGAGGAATACCAAATCAACAACGAAATTCTGCAAATACACCCGCAAGGAAGCCAGCTACTTGTTACAACTGTGGATTCGACTTCCCTCATCGTGATAAACCCTGCCCCGCCCAAGGAAAAACGTGCAGTTACTGCAAGAGACAAAATCATTTCACTCGCTGCTGCAAACAACGTCAGAAAAGCCAACAAAACCGCGAGAAAGTAAACAAAGTACAGGATAATACCAGCTCAGATGACAGCTCAGAGGAATATGTTTACTGCATGGATAAAACCAACGCGCACACAAAGAAATTGGAGACTAAGCTTACAATCAATGGACAGGAAGTTTTATTTCTCATCGACACAGGAGCAAGTGTCAACATTCTGGATGAAAAATCTTTCGACAAAATCAATACCACAGAGAAACCAGTCGCAATCAAGAAGTCAAACACAAAAATCTTTGCCTACGGATCCAAAGCACCGCTCCAGCTGCTAGGAACTTTCGAAGAAACTGTCGAAACAAATAAAAAGATTTCTCTTACACGATTTCACGTTGCAAAGAATGTCGAAGGAAACTTGCTCAGTTCTCAAACGGCTCAAGAATTGCACCTTATCAAGATCAACATAAACAACGTGCAAACAGAAACAACAACAGCCAAACAAATAAATTCAGCCAAGCCTACGATTCATTCACCAGCTTACGTCAACCACTTGTTGGAACAACACAAGAAAGTTTTCAAAGGCGTTGGAAATTTGAAAGACTTTGAAGTCAAATTACATACAAATCCTGAAGTAAAACCAGTCATCCAAGCACAACGTCGTATACCTTTTCACATTCGAAAGAAAGTCGAGACAGAAATAGACCGACTCGAGGAAGATGACATAATCGAGAAAGTAGAAGGAGCTACACAATGGGTAAGCCCTTTAGTAATAACCCCAAAGAAGAACAGTGAAGAAATCAGAATTTGCGTGGACATGCGTCTGCCTAACACATCAATTTTACGCACAAGACACCCTATGCCCACAACGGATGAACTGATATCTGATCTAAACGGTGCGTGTCATTTTTCTAAACTCGATTTAAAACAGGGATACCATCAGCTGACACTGGCAGAAGAATCGCGAAATTTGACAACATTCACAACGCACAAGGGACTCAGGAGATACAAACGACTTTGTTTTGGAGTAAACTCAGCAGCAGAAATTTTTCAGAACACTATTTCTCAGACAATCCAAGACATTAGCAATGCCAAAAACATGTCTGATGACGTCATAATCTGGGGAAAGACCCTGGAGGAGCACAATACTGCGTTAGCCAAAGTATTGCAACGCTTTGAGGAGAAGGGAATCACTCTCAATGAAGGGAAATGCCGTTTCAACAAAACACGTCTTCAATTCTACGGCCTAGTCTTCAGCAAAGAAGGAGTTAGCCCTGATCCAAGCCTCGTAAACGATTTTGCCAACACGCAGCAACCAAAGAACGTTAGTGAAATCAGAAGTCTACTAGGAATGTCTCAATACTGCGCAAAATTCATTCAAGACTATGCATCAATCACAGAGCCCCTGCGAAGGCTGACACAGAAAAATGCACAATTTCAATGGGGAAAAAGCCAACAAGAAGCATTTGAGAAACTAAAGAAAACTCTCTTATCGGATCCAGTGATGGCCTACTTCGATATTGCTAAGCACACATCAGTCACTACAGATGCCAGTCCATACGGAATTAGCGCTATACTGTCCCAAACATCAACATCAGAAGCAACGGATCATAAGATTGTAGCATATGTATCAAGATCTTTGACACCTGTCGAACAGCGGTATTCTCAGACGGAACGAGAAGCATTAGGACTAGTATGGGGAATTGAACGTCTTCATCTATTCCTATATGGAGCAGGAAACTTCGATGTGTTTACAGATCACAAGGCACTCGAAATAATCTTCAACAATCCAGTTGCCAAACCACCCGCTCGCATCGAGAGATGGCAACTACGACTGCAAAATTACAGCTTTACCGTGAAGTACAAGAAAGGATCAGATAACCCGTCAGACTACATGTCGCGTCACCCAGCTTCACATCGCCCAGAGCAAGATACAATTGCCGAAGAATACGTAAACTTCATCACCAAGAATGCTGTTCCGAAAGCCATGACATTACAAGAAATTGAAGAGGAAACGGAAAAAGATAAAACCCTCCAAGCCGCAATTGACCTAATTCGCAAAAATCGATGGCATGAAGTAGATAAGATTCAAGATCCTACCATCAACAAACAAGATCTCAAAATCCTGCGTAGCATCAAACAAGATCTTACTGTCAAAGGAAACATAATTCTAAAGAGCACAAGAATCATCATACCACAGACACTACGTCACAAAGCGATAGAACTTGCTCACAAGCCAGGACATTCAGGTACAACTAAAACAAAATTGTTACTGCGTGAAAAAGTATGGTTTCCATATATCGACAAACTAGTGAAAGAATTCGTCGAGAAATGCACTGCTTGCCAAGCAACGGGACAAGAAAACAGCAAGGAACCAATGCAATCAACGGATTTACCACCAGCACCATGGCACACAGTCAAAGCAGATTTTTTTGGACCAGTACCATCAGGAGAATATTTGCTCTCAGTCATCGACACTTACAGTCGATTCCCTGAAGTCGAAATTGTTAAATCAACAGCAGCAGGAAGTATCATTCCAAAACTTGATCGTATCTTCGGAACACACGGAATTCCAGTCAAATTTATATGTGACAATGGTCCTCCATTTAACGGAATCGAAATCGAAGAATACATGAAAACATGGGGAATTGAATTCAAACCAGGAACACCGCTATGGCCCAGACAAAATGCAGAAGTAGAATCGTTCAATCGACCACTCAAGAAACTACTTCAAACGTCTAAAATTGAAGGAAACAATTGGAGAAAGGAACTCCATCTATTTCTACTAAACTATAGGTCGACACCGCATTGCACAACTCAAGTTGCACCCGCCGAACTTTTGTTCAATCGTGTGATAAGAACGAAAATTCCAGTCGTAAAGATTACGTCGAAACCATCAAACAAACACAAGCTTGTCCAACAAAATGACAAAGATAGCAAGGCAAAAGCGAAAATATACTATGATAAACGTCAGCACACGAAACCATCTGACATCAGAGAGGGAGATCTCGTACTTGTAACACAAAAGAAAAAGAACAAACTTACAAGCAAATTCGATCCAAAACCATATCGCGTCGTTGAGATCAGAGGAACTAAAGTCATCGCCGAGAGATAAGATAATAAGATCACTCGAAACATTTCGTTCTTCAAACGATTTTACAACTCCTTTGATTCAACAACAGAGTCTGAAACTGATGATGATGATACAGTTCAAACAGACAATAACATTCAAAATGATACTGAACCTGAAGCTGAAGTTGTACGCCAATACCCAATGAGATTACGCACAATGCCTATGTACTATGGTCAAGTTATAACACATTGAAAGTCACTTTATTAATAAACTGCTGAGTATATAATCAATGTTAGTAAATTTTATTCTGAAGAAGAGGAGAGATGTTATGGACTCCCTATGGACACTATTATTCTAGTATTATGTAATCTGTGCCATGAGGCAGTTGATAGTTATGCATGTTCTGTTCGGTTGAACCGGCCTTATCTCTGATGTTTACACACACTTACTCTACGGATATGTACAAGATATAATAGCCTCAAGGAAAATCATATTATTGGATGAGGAGTATGTTGATAAAGCCGTTGATGTGCTGTTGATAGTTATAAATGTTTAATACAGACGAAACTTTACGTATTGGTATAATGGGGTCTACAACATGAAGTCTACTGTTGACAAAAAGAGCAAAACAATTGATCATGGTTTTGAAGTCAGATCGTTCAAATTCATTGCTTAAAAACAATATTCTGAGTAATACTTCTAACTGCAAGGTAATACCTTGTCTACGACATGACATAAGCAACCACGTCATACGAAACATTATAAGGCACAAACTGGATCTGCGTAGATACATGTTACTGAAGCAAATAGCATGCTTCTAACTTTGATAGTTCACAAGTACTAACGTTTGTCTGATTATAGCACAGCAAGAAACTACAGCAGTGAAAGTTTGCATTTACAGGCCCTAACCATTGGGAAGTAAGCCTAAATTAGCAGTAATGTTGCTATTATTATGTACTGAGAAGTCTACTTTAAAGAAATTAATCATGATTATGATTATGATAATGATTATGATGATGAAAGCATGCTCGGTTGGAAGAATAAGAAACTGAGAATAATCTATATTTCTTGCAAAAAGTATTCAGGACTTATGTTTAGGCTTTTAGGAACAGATAATGACGAGCTGCAAACTTACGAATTGCTCAATGCTCAACTTTCTTTTGCCCAAACAATGGTAACACATTCATGTCATACTTTGAAATATGAGAATACGAATGTTGCACAGCTCCTTCACTCTACTCCGTCAGATACAATGTGCGTCAGAAGCATGCATCCAATGTTTGACAACCTCATTTGAAAAATTACCACTCCGTTGTTTGGCTTAGGGCTGTACTTAATTTCGAGAATCTATTCATAACTTCAGGAGGTAAGCGCAGTTTCAGTAAAAATCGGAGGGCAAGAACGACGATGAAGATCATGTTCACGTCAATTGATATTTCTAATCAGTGAGAAATCCGTTATTGATATTAAAGTGACAAATCCATTTGGTTATAGTCCAGTTCGTAATCCATGCGTGTAATACTGTATGATATCTAGGGATAGTGCAAAGTTTATTTTATAACATGGCCGGTGCAAAACGTAACGGGGCAACTACTTTTTTTTAGCTTGTACAGAACTGGGTCAACACTTTTTACAAAGCAAATATGAACGGGGCAGGACCTTTTTATAAGCTCAAGATGAAGTTTGAAATATGAAATGGCTAATTTTCAGGCCAAAATTGTGGATCATGCAAGTTGAGAAATGCTTGGAAGGATGTGTATGAACATGGCGCAAAATGTCCTTGTCAGTTACTTCTAAGAACGATTCATCAGTCCTTTCTCTTCATCTTCAAAGTCGATTTCTTCGTTGAGAAAGTCTCGTAAAGGCAATAATTGATTATGTTATGGTCTTTGGCTAATTCATCGGTGGTACAATACAACATTTGTTGTGAATAAATACGGGGCAGATACATTTTTTAAGGAAAGGGTGACGGGGTAGTTGGTTTTTTGGCAATAATTTCATACAGGGCGAGCAGATTTTTTTGCAAGAATTTTTGTTCTCCACCGGCCATGTACTATACTAAATTTTGCCCTGTCCCCTAGATCATTATGAAATTTTTAAATAAAATGAACGTTTCGAATCCATTGCGAGAGCCATCATCAGCTCAGCGTGTAAAAGTGGGCGCGAATCGCCATTAAATTCATAACTTACAACGCACACTCTTAATCCCAAGTGATGGATTCCCGAAACTAGCTTCCATGAGCCTTGGCAAAAACTATAGGTGCTTGCTCAATTTACGCCGCAACTCAAACATCAAAATGGGAAATATTGATTTTGTACAGCAGTGATTGCTTTCTAATAAGACGGAAACTGTCGAATTTTACTTCTGCTCTCGCATCATTGCTGTACTGAGCACCAAAAATTCTAAATTTGACAGTTTTTTGGTAAATTAAAGAATAAAAATGCTGGCCAAATCCTGATTTCGGAAAGGAGTCTAACACCTAAAATATGAGCAAAACCTCAAAATATAAATCGAAGCCTTAGTAAGATGATAGAATGGAAATTTTACAAGATGGCTACATATATTTTCCCGTGCGCTTTCTCAACAATCGATACATTTGTCTGACTCACCCAGTATGCTACGATAATACTACATAAGAAATGATAGAGTGAGTGGATACATAAGAAATGATAAATTATCATTATCCCACACACTTTCGTGTTTGATTGGAATTTTTTAAAAGATAGTGACGCAACAAATACAACCGCCTTCTCAAGGTTACAAAAGAGATATAAGCTTTGAAACGGACAGAATTATAATAATGATAATAATAATAATGCAAAATTTATATAGTGCCACAATACTAAAAGATACTCGGTTGCGCTTTACAGTCTAAGTCCTATTTACAATTTAAAAGTCCGATTTAAGAGTATGTAAAAAAAAGCATGTTAAAATTTACAATATTCTTGATGACTTAATAGGGATAAGAATGAAATTTTATATCCCCGTTAATTCGCAGAAGATGCTGCAAGCGTTTGCTTATAAAAGGTGTCCCACAACCTTGATTACGATTCATTTTGTAACGACATAACGACATGGGTAACTACACGTATCACTCAATTATCAGCAGATCGTTTTATTCACTTTTCTAATAATTTATCACGCTGCATGCATTGCGTCTTGTTGTTTTTGCAAACGAAAACTTTTCAGCAATCAGTCTTTGTGATCGGTGATTCGTAAATTTGTTCGTTGTTACATACGTGAAAACACGTATCATTCAATTCCCAGAAGATTGTTTATTCACTTTTGAATTATTTGGAACACTGCTTGCCTCGCATTTGGCTGGTTTTCAAAAGAATACTTTTACCAGAAGCGTAGAAATAGGTTGACCAACAAAGCAGGCAATCGTTCGCAGTATGCGTTTTGTAGACAATAGATTTGGAAATCTTTCGATTTGGTTTTTGCATTCAGTTTAAAAGCCAAAATTGTGTGTGAGTTGCCTTCGCATTTGGATATTGAAGGCAAAGCAGAAAGGCGTGGTAAAGATCTGGTATTTCGTAAGATTTTGCGATTTCTTTCACAAGACTACGGTGAGACCTGTCCATCTTTTCTATTACTAACGGCCTGTAGCAATGTCTGATAATTCCAGTAGAACGTTTTAGCACACTATGATTGGGAAAACGTGGATTTAGGATTCAAGACTTCCATGATGTGTATTCGATATGGCCTAAGCCAATCGCAATTTATGCAAGCAAAGACTTAGCATTTAGCCTACAAATTCTTATTTCAGGTTAACCAGCATCCAAAGCTTCTTCAAACCGCTCCTTTGATTTGAATTGCATTTCAATTGATCATGTCTTTGTCACTTTGCCTACTAAGGGTGCTCAGCCTGGCTTGCTGTCAACCAGCTTATTATCCCAGAATTTTTTCTCTGACCAAGATACTGTTTCCAGTGTTTTTGTAGTGATGTTCCAGGCTATATTAATGTTATATTCATTTGATACGGGAACAGGCTCGAAACGTCGCGCTCTTGGCATCTCAGCTACTTCTATGATGCTAATATAATTTATCATTATCATTTGGTCGTTTAATTGTTTAAGAACCACATGCAACATATTTTTGTATGTTCCAAGCTACCTATATTTTGTTGATTTCCTTGCCAATGTGGATCTTTTGGGAGCGTTTTGCTCCTGTTTGTTTCAGCTGAAGAAATAGTCATTGGAATGCAATAAACTATGAGGTGTCACCAATAAAGTTTCGATTTTTGGGCGGGGTTTGGTATTTTAATAGATCCTCCCAGTCATGCTTGCATTTATTCGTTGCTTG
>REGL01000791.1:54475-68903 GCA_004194395.1 Aurelia aurita complex sp. Pacific | reverse complement strand
AAGTCTTTCGTTATAAGCACGTAACTTCTCTCAAAAACCATCTTTCGCTTGCACAAGGCGAGAGTTTTCCCTACTGGTTTTGGGGAAACTTTTGCGGCTTTGTTTGTTTCAAATTACTGGTTGAGAGAATATCCTTTGTCTGCAGTCGCTAATCGCTTCGCTTTGAATTGAGGAGCATAGGGCTAAAATCTTTCAAATCTTTAAAATGGTCGGTGTAAAGTTCTATTGCAGTTCTCTATGAATTGGATGGCTTGAAAGGAACTTATGGTACTTTGCTGTAATCGCCGTGGAAATTTTTGATATCTTGATTTTTTTCAAATAGCGGCAATTTGATTATTCTTGAAAAAATTAATGGAAAATTTTGACAAATTTAAATCATCGTAAATCCTAAACTAATAGAGGAAACATTACATAACCTTCAAGAAAACCATAGTTTATGAAGTTCTACAATATGGTGGCAAGCAGAAATCTATAGCTTTTCTAGTTTAGGATTTAGAAATTTGATGATGTCATTGTCATAGCCTCAAATTTAATAAATGCCGCCATATTGAAACTAATCAAGATATCAATAAATTGCCACGGCAGATTTACAGCAAAAAACCCTAAGTTCCTTCCAAAACATTTATTTCAAAGAAAACTGCAAAGAATTTTACACCGACCTTTTTAAAGATTTGAACCCTATTTTGAATTGAGGTGTCAATCAAACGCAACTGTTGCTACTGTATTACAAAGTCTAGAAACAGCATACAGGAATTCATCCTCTTTAAAGTTTTTCATAGACCGAGTTTTTATCATATTGTGGTCTTTTTTAATTGCTCCATTGAATTTTCGAATACTGAGAGAAACCTGGTGAACCTCTGTCTTGATAGTGTTTCTAGCACATGTTGTGGCAATGTGGTCAATGATTGTTGCAGTTTCAAGGGTGACCCTTGTTGGCTCATTGACGAGCTGCTTGAAACTGAACAGCTCATAGATACTACCGGGTGTCCCAAAAAAGTACCCCCGTTTCGAAATTCACCAAGATTTGATAACATGACCGATCTTCAATTTTTATTTTTTTGTCAAGTAGATCAAGGACCAAATTGTTTTCCAAGACATAGCTGATCTTGTAATTAATTTAAGAAAATAGAAAATTTAGCTCTTTTAGGGCTACCTGGTTTTGAATCATACTGCAAAAAAGCACTGATGATTGCCAGATCAATTTCTTCGTGCATGTAAAACTTTTAGTTTAGTCAGGAAATAAATGCACACTATCATTGAAGACTTCAATGATGGTAAAAAATCTGAAAAAAATGACTCTTAGGCAAGATTGAGTATTTTGCTTAAAACTATAGCTCAAAATAAGGTTTTTCAACGTGTAATTTTTCTACCTTGCTTGCTACGCCAAAAGCAGACATTTATCATCTGTAAATATTTTTGGGTCTTTGACAAAGCAATTCAAAAAGAAAATGTTATGAAAGGCTTGATGATCAATTTTTGGTGATATTCTAAACAGGAGTATTTTTTTCTGGGACACCCGGTAGCTAGGCTAGATGTGTTTAGCATTGTTATCTATGAACTGATCACCTGCCCCCCTTTGAAATCAGCGTACATGTTAACTTGTGAGTGTTTCAATGACAAAGGAATGTCATTTATGTATAAGATGAAAAGAAGAGGCCCTAGGCAGGACGCTTGAGGAACACCACATGTAACTTTTTCAAACTTGGCGAGCTTTCCAATTACCTTGGATTTGAATTTGGGGGCTCTACTCCCATGCTAATCAATTCAAGCGATTCATTTGGAAGATCTTCCCGGGTTTTAAAAGCAATCTGTCCCCTATTGTTCTGACCTTGGTTACTGCTTTATTTACCTTATTTACGCTGCAGCTAAATTCATGCATCATTGAGTCTCTATGACCCTGATATCTTTGGATAAAGCGAATTAACACCAACTTCTGGAATATACAATAGAGATCTTTATCCATTTTATTTTCATTCATCGAAGGGGGCAGATTGCCTTTAAACCGAACTGTATTTCTAACAAAGAGAGCAACACAACCACNAATTTGGGGGCTCTACTCCCATGCTAATCAATTCAAGCGATTCATTTGGAAGATCTTCCCGGGTTTTAAAAGCAATCTGTCCCCTATTGTTCTGACCTTGGTTACTGCTTTATTTACCTTATTTACGCTGCAGCTAAATTCATGCATCATTGAGTCTCTATGACCCTGATATCTTTGGATAAAGCGAATTAACACCAACTTCTGGAATATACAATAGAGATCTTTATCCATTTTATTTTCATTCATCGAAGGGGGCAGATTGCCTTTAAACCGAACTGTATTTCTAACAAAGAGAGCAACACAACCACAATCTATCATATCTGTGAGCTTGGAGATTGTCGTGGAACGAGAGCGCATAAGATGACCCGCGAGGCATGGAGAGTAAATCACCCGTAAGATAGCTACCCGCCATATTTAGCTACGATAGTATCGTACACGATATTTCAAGCTTAAACAAAGGATGGAATTCGACATTCGGATAAAACCAGCGGTCCATAAGCGGGTGGCAAAAGCAAGCACATGATGGCATCCGTGCTTTCCCATTGGTCCAAACAAAAACTGGTCACCATAGGTTTGGCAGCTATTCATTTTTGTTGTTGATAAGAAAATCAGAAACCCATGAGTTGATTCACGAGTCGGATGGGAACAATTTCGAGAAACCGTCTCTAGATAGATTGTAAAATTTGTCTTTAAAAATACACTCTTGGATACGCTCAAGCCAGAAGTGTACCATAACACACATAGCAGACTGAGAGCAGTACAATTGTACAGAGAGCGATACAGTGAGAAAATTTGAAGATTTAGGGAAGAAATTTTAGCGAAGTTCCAATCTTTGAAGCAGAACAAAGAAATTTCAGACGAAAGAGAAAGGAAGAATCGTGGCCGATTGGCATTAGCGGTAGCAGTATAACAGACAGTGCATACGAAATCAAGAGGACACTGTACCCCGAGAGTGTAGCAGTTAGAAGGCAAAAGATTCATAAGAGGAATTTTGGAGCCCAATATTGCAAAGTTCAGAGTAGAATCAGGCAAGAGAAGCGCTAAAATCTTTGCAAATTCGTAATTGCGATAGAAGAAAACCAGCATCGTCTACCGCCTGACAGTGATAGATTTTTGGGACGATACACGAAAGAAGAGAACCCAAAGAAGCTCAAGATAAAACCAAGTAGCTAGAGAAAAACACTGAAATGCCGCGACCAAAGAAAAGCAGCTATCCCGCTGGAAAGCCCCAGTTCTCTTACATTTCATTGTGTGCAATGGCGATTGAAAGTGCACCAACTAGAATGATGACACTGAGAGAAATCTACGAGTATGTTAAAGAAAGATTCCCATACTATCAAGGGGTAGATTCGAGGTGGAAGAATTCACTGCGACATAACCTATCATTTAACGATTGTTTTGTGAAAGTTGGTACTGTCACTGGGAATGGGAAAAAGGGAAACTATTGGGCACTCCACCCAAGATGCAAGGCCATGTTTTTGAACGGCAGTACCCTGAGAAGAAGGAGACGTTTCCGCGATGAGAAATCTCAAATTGAAAAGAACAGCTGGAAGAGAAGAGCGGCAATGATTGATGAAGAAAGTGACGGATTTCTTGAAACGGCAACGCGCAGCAACGAAAAAGCTGAGTACGTTAGGCGAAGAGGTATCGAGATGCAGAGAAGTCCGACACACTTCGGCGGTACGCCTCCGAAGTTGTTGAGGATTGGATGCATGGATGCAGCCGCTGGCGTTCAAACAACCACCACTAGCAGAAGTAAAAATGCTTTGTTTACAATCGACAGCATACTGAGCAGGAAGACAGAGGAGAAGAAAATGAAGCTCACTGAGAACAGTTTGGTAAGCAACTTTCGCTTTAAAACAGAGCTGCGATTTCCCGAGAGTCCCGTTTCATCGAAACAAGAGCAAATCGTCCCAACACGAGCAGCGCAATTTCCCAAAATGGATGAAGATGTGAGCTCCAGTTATCGCAAACAGCCATATTATCCCAAGCAGCCATCTTCTCACACGGCAGTTCAATCAAATCCAAACAGATCAGTTGGTTTACCAATGAGATCACAGTTAGCAGCAAAGCAGCATTGGTATATGGAAGATACACCACGACTATTGCCGACGCGATTGCCGAGAGATCCACGTCTCAGTGAGTACGGCGGTATATCAAAGAAACGGCAAAGCTACGCAGAACATCCATGGTATGAAAGAAATAGGCCCTCCTCAACAAGCAACGATCAAGGATGTCCGAAGCATAGCACATCGGAACGAGAGAAAACTCACTCAGGCCAGCAACGATGGTTTGGAGAAGACATACCAGCTGTTTATGTGAAATGCGAGATTCCGATGTACGGTCGGCAACAACTGGGTGGCATCCTTACGCCTCAAAATAAACAGTGGTTATGTGGATGTGAATGTTTGCAATGTTCGAGAAAGGACCAATCGTACAAGTGCCAATGTTCACAATGTTTGGATCATTAAAGATGAAGACTGAAGACTTCTGGATGTGAATGTTTGCATGTTCGCAAAGAGGCAAATTTTTAGAATACCAATGTTCCTAATGTTTGGATAATTAAAGATATTGTATTGAACTGAAGACTCCTTTTACTGGTATAATATTTATTTATTTGTACAACTTAGTTTGTTTGATACTACGAAGCTTAGGGATAGCGTTGCTTGAACAATATACACCGCAAAAGAAGTACAAGAAAATGTAACTATGAGTAAGGGCTGCAGTAGTAATAGATTTTTGTTGAAGAATGATTTATTGTATGAGGATGGAAATTTAACATTTAAATGAACCATTACCATTCAAAGAACATACATACCATACTTCCTTGTTTTTTCAATTTTGTTAGTTGAAGCTTTGAGATAGTTTAGTCCTAAACTCTACATTACCAAGAGATTCCTGGATAAGGCACTTTGTGAAGGAGGGTTAAAATCTGGTTAAAACAAATTTACGTCCGTACCGTATGCTTCCAAAAGAACTCCACATTTTGGAAAACCAACTGCAAAACAATGGTTGAATTTTGTACAACAAAGGATACAGTTCTGTTTAAGACAAAACACTTTGGCAGCCTGAATAATAGATTTCACCCTTTTAACGGCCCCGGCCATCAGCCCCGGCCATCAGCCCCGGCCATCAGCCCCGGCCATCAGCCCCGGCCATCAGCCCCGGCTTTGTTTTCTCTGTTTATTTTGACTTGATTGAGTGCACTCAGAGGTGAGAAATCTCATCTTCCGAAAGGCAAATCAAATCACAAAACTGCAAGGAAACCTTCAATTGTCATTCGTTTTCCAACTATATTGAATGATCTAATCAAATTCATAAGTATCGTTAGATTGATTACCCCAACACTAAGGGACTGTTCATTATTTATAAAGGGGTTGGCAGTTGGCACCGAAGAGAAATGGTTTGGGTAAGAGAAATTTTCTAACATAAAGAGGTTGGGTAAATATTTTTTCCATGTAATTTCAAGGTTGGGAAAACAAAATTTTCTCACCAATTAATGCCAAATGTTTAAAGTCCAAAATTATCAATGTCATCATCAACATCATCAGCACTATCCATTTCATTTTCAGTGTCTACTTTGTTCATCTTTGTCATCAATATTTACAGTTTTGAATTGATAATTTACATCGCTTGACATTGAAACCATGTTTATAGGTAGGGGTTGGACAACATTTTTTCAACCTGAAAATTGTTGGGTAGATGTTTTTGCTGTCACTTTTAGAGTTGGGTAATAAGATTTTTTGGACAAGAACACATTTCTCTTCAGTACCAACCCCTCTGTAAATAATGAACGGTCCCTAAGGTACAGCAAAATGCCTTTGAAACATTACTAGCTCTCAGACAGACAGTTCCGTTGCACTTGGCTTTCAAAGATGCGGAGATCATTTTTCGCACACGCGGCAACAGAAGCATAGGTTCCAAATCTTTATCTCGGCGTAAAAAGGTATGTGTAAAATTCAATGACCTATTTCTTCTGATTGAATGGCTTGAAAGAAACTTTAGATACTTGTTTATAATTCTACTGTTGGACTTTTCAGAAATTTTGAATATTTTTGGAAATTACAGCGTACCTTACATTTCAAGTCATTTGAGGATGTGACGTCATCAAATTGCTAAATCATAAACCAGATGAGTGACAGACTTATGATTGATACCATATTGAAGGCATTCATAAACTATGGTTTTCTTCGAAATTATTTCATGTTACGTCGAACAATTTAGAAATTACGATGGTTTTAAGTTTTTTTGAAAATTCTTCTTGAATTCTTGAAAAAGATGAAAAACACTTCAGTTCTGAAACTATGGAAGATTTCAGAAAATTCCAACGGTAGATTTATAGAGAAATGGCTAAAGTTCCTTTGAATTCATTCAGTTCAAAGAAATAGGTCACTCAATTTTACACCAGCCTTTTTAAAGATTTGGAACCTATGCTGGCAACAGAAGAATTCCTGATAGACCGACGAATATCTTTTAAGGTACATTTAATATCTACGAACTACTAACAAACACAGTTCGTAACAGCCTTCTATAGGCTTACATGATTTTGTACATTTGTTTTTCTCTTCATAGATGTTTTTGTTCGCTTGTTTTTGTTTTTGTTTTTTTACAAAGATAGAGAGAAACGCTTGTAGATTTTTTTGGTCTTTGGTTCTGCTTGCTTCTTTTGCACTTGCGCAACAATCACTGCCAAAAATCTCTAAAATTTTGCGTATTAGGTAGAAAATTCAGCTTGCAACAAGATTCTCCATCCACCTGATTGGCAAGTGAAAAGAGACGTTGCTCGAAGCTGAATTCACAATGTTCAAATTCTAAGGACTGCCACACAGCCTTTTTCATCTGTTTTCTGTTTATCACGAAGCTGGATTGTTGGTAAAACTGTCAAAATTCATGAAAACCCAAAAAAAATCTCGCCAACAAGAATTACCCGAAACCAAAATTAAGGCACCCAAGAGGATTATTTCTTTATCCTCTTTATCCAAAAAGAAAGAACCTTTTCCAGCTTATTGAGAGATCCAACAGGGTCGCTGGGTGGCCGGTACCATGCGAGAACTAGAAAGGACTTGCTTTTAGGTGGTTCAACCTCAATACAAATTAGTTCCAGGTCATCAGTAGGGACATCAAGACGATTTTTGTACTTGATAGAGTCCCTAATATAAACAGAAGCACCACCACCATTGCATGTCCTATCCAAACGTTCTTGTTGGTAGCCAGCCACACTGTTAACTCCTTTGGGTTAAAGCCTAGATCAGATTCTATAACTTTTCTACCCAATTTCAACAAGAAAAAAGAATGACTTGCTGCCTTGAGAAAACTGAATGCAGCGCACAAAAAATGAACTGCATAAAATACCGAAACAGAGATTTCTTTCAAATTGATCATAACATATTTCAGGATGTTGTCTATTCAACGAAGCACATTAGTTTACAAGATAATTTTCTTTATAAGTATAAAGGACCATCGGGTTATTTTCGTACTAACTGGTACATTTATCAGGCCGAAAATATCTCAAAGCCTTCTTGTTGCTTGTGGTGCAATGGTACAAAGATAAACAAGTAAAAAAAGTACAATATAAGAATTTTGATGCAAATTGAAATAAGCACGACGTTTCGAGCACAACGGGCTATAACGGGCTATGCGGATATCAGGCTATGCGGATAACGGGCTGTGCTCGAAACGTCGTGCTTAATTCAATTCGCATCAAAGTACTTACACGTATTTTTTCTTATAAGAAACTGCTTATCGAACTCAACTCTCAGATCGCCAAAAAATTAAGAAACCTCCTCGACATGTTTTTACTTTACTTTCACTTGTTTCCTGTATCATATTACTCGTAAGGTACTTGAGTAATGTCTAAACATTGGAAAGGCTTAAAAAACATTGTTTTGAAATGTTCACGAGGGCACAGGTAGTGAACATGTAGATTGTTATGGAACCTCTAAGAAACTCGTAAGAAACTCTGAGTACTCAAAATCTGATAATTTGAAGAAACTTCCAGTACCGGCCCAAATTCTTAGTTTCTTATAAAAAAAATACGAGTATGTTTTAGTTTATTTACTTGTTTATCCTAAAATATCTCGCTTACAAAATAAAACTTCTTAATATGAAATATGTTTGGCATAACTATGAACAATCCATTGAAAGATTACAAACATGTTGTTCTTTGTCTATTCTGATAAACTATTGTTGTCTTCTATAAATGTCTATTTGCCTTTGTTAATCCAAACAATACCTGATAAATAATGCAAGCTATCACCAATACAACCACCAGATACCGAAACAACATTACACCTCCTCAAAGAAGNGATAAACTATTGTTGTCTTCTATAAATGTCTATGTGCCTTTGTTAATCCAAACAATACCTGATAAATAATGCAAGCTATCACCAATACAACCACCAGATACCGAAACAACATTACACCTCCTCAAAGAAGATAATACAGTATAGCTGTTCATTGAGATTCATATGGTCGAGTGGGATTTCTTATAAGCTGGTAGACTTGAGACAGGAGCCCTTGCATTCACTCTAATCACCCATTTATATCTGAATCAAATCTGTTTGCTCATACCATGAGCGATAGTGGATAGGGCACCATGTGTGTATCAGAGCGAAATTACTCAGTAGCGAGTCACCTTAACCTATTGTTTATGTGTTTTGAATTTATTTTCAGGTGGTAGCGAGCCACCTTATCGCTGGTTCGCGAATTTCAAAATTCTTAGCAGTGAGCAACCTTAAACTTAGTTGACGGAGACAAATAGCTAACTGAAGAGATGCATATGCAGGTCTATAATTCGCCTATTGTATTTTATCATTTCGACACTTGCGTGCATATCTTTGTCCTATTTATAGATTGCCTCTACTTAGCACCGTCTGAGCATGCATAAGCATTTGGTAAAAATAGACATGCAAAGACAACAGGCCGTGATGACACGTTCCGAGCCTTGTTTGGGTAATTGATCTGCTTCCAAAGTATACTTGGTCCAAGTCGATTCCGTGGACTATCAGCATTAAAAAAATATAGTTATACTCCTGCGGGGGCGTAAGCAAATGTCCACTTCCACAGGAAATACATACATCTGATAATAGGCTAGAATTTAACCGCAAGTGAATTGCGTCACTTTTATATGCTTAGATTCCCCTTAACGGTAAACCTCCAAAATTAAAGTTATTTCAATAATTTATTTAAGTTTTTTAATAAAGAAAGTATCAAAAATAGTAAGATTGACCAGTTGCATTTCATTTATTTCGAGATTCTTTTGGTGGTGCATTTCCGGCAATTTCCTGGAAGTTAAGCAAGACTAATTTTTTTAGTGTTTGGAGTTTACTACTATTTTCAAAATCATCAAAAGATGCAAGAATGCACTCCTTTTTTACAAGAATACTACAAATCTTGTCCAGCCTCAATATTCTTAAGAAATTTTCGTTTTGAGCTTTAACATAATATCAAAGTATTCTTACTTTTTACAAATCTGATATGGTTTCAAGGGAAAATAGATAAAAGAAATGTCATGTCATTACGAGGAAATGGTCGAATGAAAGAAAAATTTAAGCAATTATGACAATAAGAATGTTCTTAACAATCAAAGTCTTAAACATGCATTTTGAAAAAATGAGACATGTCAGTCATGGGATTCTCTGTTATGAACAGCGCAAAACAGGCAACTGCTGAAAAATTATGAGCAATATTCTTATAGTATTCTTTTAATATAATATTCATTATTTTGAGTCACCAAGGTTTTGTTATGCACCTAAATTTCAAGTCACAAATATTCCATCATACATTTCAGGCCATTATCAGAGCCAGGTGAAAATTGTTATTATCATTATTATTATTATCATTATCTAACTGAGGATAATTTTATAATCGAAACGTCTGGTTTTAACAGTTGTGTTTTTATCTATTTATTTTTCTGTTATTTGTGATGGTGGTATAAGTTTAATTATTATTATCATTACTATCATCATTATTATCATCATTATTATCATCATCATTATTAAGATGGTGCTGACGAAGATTTTTAATCGAAACGCTCCTGATTTTAACAGTTGTGATGTTATTCATTTCATTTCTGTTAATTTTTTATGGTGGTTTAGTTTAATTCATTGTTTTTATTATTATTAAATATCTATTTAAAGTAGGCCAG
This sequence comes from Aurelia aurita complex sp. Pacific, assembly GCA_004194395.1. Taxonomy (NCBI): domain Eukaryota; kingdom Metazoa; phylum Cnidaria; class Scyphozoa; order Semaeostomeae; family Ulmaridae; genus Aurelia; species Aurelia aurita complex sp. Pacific. Next base: position 58,716 of record REGL01000791.1, on the reverse strand, counting down.
AAAATGAATAGCTAAATCACAGCTAACTAAGGCCTACTATTTACAATATACATAATTTACAATAAAACTATTAATATATATTACATGACAAATCAGAGTTAAAATTTATCATGTTAGAAAGACAATTTTCGGGATATATACTTTGCAAAGCCTACAGTTGTATTTTCCATCATTCCAGCATTTAATTGGTCTTTTGAAGATAGGAAGGCTGTTTGATTGTTTTATTTCTTGCGGTTAATGCTGCCACAGTTTATTTCCAAGGTAAATAATGGACTCAACTCCAAAGGACGTAGTTCGTACTTTTGGCCTTTGAGCGTCATCACCATGCCTTAGACAGTACCGAATATTTCGTTGCATGAAAATATCCTTCATGAATGGTGGATTCAGACCGCCTTTTGTTTTATAAATTTCAGTCATGAGCAATTGTAGGTTTCTTACATGGAGGTTTCTTACATGGATTGGCACCGATTTAGATTGCTCAAAGAGAAAACAAAAATCATTCTCGCAATCTTTGCATGCAATGCATAATGCCCCTTCCTGAATATGATTTATTCTATGATTCAAAGCTCTATCATAGAACATCCAAACAAGCGTACAGTTGCTGAAATGAGACAAAACGAACGCCCTCATTAACTGCTGCAGTTTTTCAGTGCCCATGTATCGTGATATTCAAGCAAGAGCAGGGAGGTTTTGGCTAGCCTTTTTACAAACAGTCCTTNCAGAGCGAAATTACTCAGTAGCGAGTCACCTTAACCTATTGTTTATGTGTTTTGAATTTATTTTCAGGTGGTAGTGAGCCACCTTATCGCTGGTTCGCGAATTTCAAAATTTTTTGCAGTGAGCAACCTTAAACTTTGTTGACCGAGACAAATAGCTAACTGAAGAGATGCATATGCAGGTCTATAATGCGCCCATTGTATATTATCATTTCGACACTTGCGTCAGTGGCGTAACGGAGACACTCGGGGCCAGTAGGAGTTTGGTAAGATGGGGCCCTCTGCGAAGCAAAGTGAGATCTACGGAGGAAGGGGGTTCGTGGTAGTGGGAAAGATTTTTGAAACCATGCCCTTTGAAACTTCGAAAAATCCACATTATGTGGAAAAGAAAGGTTTTACATCGGAAAAATCAACAATAAATTTAGCACATTTATATGAATTGCGTTTCAAAAAATTAAGTAGTATACATAACAAACTGTTGTTCTTCGGTGTGGAATTATCTGATATAAGAAATTGGGCAATATTCAAAGGTTCGGACAGTACTGTTTGCTATATGATGAAGATTACTTTGAAGTTTGAACACACAAACATGTTACCAAAAAATATCCTGCATGGCAGGTTCTTTTGCTTAAAACCAATCTTTAACGCTTTTGCGGATAATATTAGTGCAATAGATACATGCACTAATCTATACATACATACATGTATAGATGCAGTAAATTTAGTGCAGACTAAGTGTTCTCCCTTTTTTCCTGAAAGCTATCCATGCGAATAAACAAAATAGTTTATAAACAGGATTTTAGTAAATATGTGTTAGCAACACTGGTTACTATGGGTTTTGGGATGGCCTTAGGAAGACTTTCAGCACAGTATGGCTAAAAGCACACAACACTAAACATTGTTGGGGGCCCCTTTTGGTCGGGGGCCCTTAGTTCTTGAACTAAGGTGGCCTAAACTGCGTTACGCCACTGACTTGCGTGCATACCTTTGTCCTATTTATAGATTGCCTCTACGTAGCACCGTCTAAGTATGCATAAGCATTTGATAAAAATAGACATGCAAAGACAATAGGCCGTGATGACACGTTCCGAGCCTTATTTGGGTAATTGATCTGCTTCCACAGTATAATTGGTCCAAGTCTATTCCGTGGACTATCAGCATTAAAAAATATAGTTACTCCTGCGGGGCGTAAGCAAATGTCCGCTTCCACAGGAAATACATATATCTAATAGCATAGGCCAGAATTTAACCGCAAGTGATTTGCGCCACTTTTATATGCTTAGATTCCCTTTAACGGTAAACCTCCAAAACTAAAGTTATTTCAATAATTTATTTAAGTTTTTTAATAAAGAAAGTATCAAAAGTAGTAAGATTGACCAGTTGCATTTCATTTATTTCGAGATTCTTTTGGTGGTGCATTTCCGGCAATTTCCTGGAAGTTAAGCAAGACTAATTTTTTTAGTGTTTGGAGTTTACTACTATTTTCAAATTCATCAAAAGATGCAAGAATGCACTCCTTTTTTACAAGAATACTACAAATCTTGTCCAGCCTCAATATTCTTAAGAAATTTTCGTTTTGAGCTTTAACATAATATCAAAGTATTCTTACTTTTACAAATCTGATATGGTTTCAGGGGAAAATAGATAAAAGAAATGTCATGTCATTACGAGGAAATGGTCGAATGAAAGAAAAATTTAAGCAATTATGACAATAAGAATGTTCTTAACAATCATAAAGTCTTAAACATGCTTTTTGAAAAATGAGACATGTCAGTCATACGATTCTCTGTTATGAACATCGCAAAACAGGCCACTGCTGAAAAATTATGAGCAATATTCTTATAATATTCTTTTAATATAATATTCATTATTTTGAGTCACCATGGTTTTGTTATGCACCTAAATTTCAAGTCACAAATATTCCATCATACATTTCAGGCCATTATCAGAGCCAGGTGAAAATTGTGATTATCATTATTATTATTATCATTATCTAACTGAGGATGATTTTATAATCGAAACGTCTGGTTTTAACAGTTGTGTTTATATCTATCTATTTTTCTGTTATTTGTGATGGTGGTATAAGTTTAATTATTATTATCATTATTATCATCATTATTATCATCATTATTATCATCATTATTATCATCATTATTATCATCATTATTATCATCATTATTATCATCATTATTAAGATGGTGCTGACGAAGATCTTTAATCGAAACGCTCCTGATTTTAACAGTTGTAATTTTATTCATTTTATTTCTGTTAATTCTTGATGGTGGTTTAGTTAATTCATTGTTTTTATTATCATTAAATATCTATTTAAAGTAGGCTAGAAAATTAATAGCTAAATCACAGCTAATTAAGGCCTTCTATTTACAATATACATAATTTACAATAAAAACTATTAATATATATTACATGACAAATCAGAGTTAAAATCTATCATGTTAGAAACACAATTTTCGGGATATAGACTTTGCAAAGCCTACAGTTGTATTTTCCACCATTCCAGCACCTAATTGGTTTTCTGAACATAGGAAGGCTGTATGATCGTTTTATTTCTTGCGGTTAATGCTGCCATATTTCGTTGCATGAAAATATCCTTCATGAATGGTGGATTCAGACCGCCTTTTGTTTTATAAATTTCAGTCATGAGCAACTGTAGGTTTCTTACGAGGGGCGTATCACTCTGTAAAAATCTCGTACACTTTTCGCAAAAATCCCTTTGTTTTCAAGAAAAATCCGCAAAAAATCCCTAAAAATCCTATTGTTTAAAAAAATCTCGTACGCCATTTCGGAAGAGTGATACACCCCTCGGTTTCTTACATGGATTGGCACCGATTTAGATTGCTCAAAGAGAAAACCAAAATCATTCTCGCAATATTTGTATGCAATGCATAATGCCCTTTCCTGAATATGATTTATTCTATGATTCAAAGCTCTATCATAGAGCATCCAAACAAGCGGACAGTAGCTGAAATGAGACAAAACGAACGCCCTCATTAACTGCTGCAGTTTTTCAGTGTCCATGTATCGTGATATTCGAGCAAGAGCATGGAGTTTTTGGCTAGCCTTTTTACATACAAACAGCCTTGACGTGCTGCTTGAAAGAAAGTGATTGATCAAAGGTTATACCGAGAAAACTGCGGACCTCGCGGACTTCGCGGACTTTTCGTGGCCGTACCGTAAGCCCATGACATTTGAAGTCCGCGTTTTTCACTTTGGCATAAGGCGATCCTTCATAGTGTAAGATCCTTCATAACGTACACGCAAAAAGGAACAGTCAGAACAGAGGAATAATCATTGACGGTGACGAATTGGATATTGTAGAACAATATGTCTACTTAGGGCAGCTAATAACAGCAGATAATAACCAGTCGAAGGAAATAGCAAGACGGCAGGCGCGGATCCAGTGGGGGGGCCGGGGGGGCCACGGCCCCCCCCAAACTTTAAAAATTTCTCTTAAAAACCATTGTCTTAGAGAAAGAAACGAATGAGTTTCAAACCTTTACTTCCTAA
>REGL01000791.1:21726-36567 GCA_004194395.1 Aurelia aurita complex sp. Pacific | reverse complement strand
CCGATTCCAATGATTCATTTTGTACATTCCCCGGGATTCTTCTTATGTCGACTCAAAAGTGAGGCATGGGCAAATGATTTACCACAGTTCTGACAGTCAAAAGATTTATTCCCACCGTGAATTCTCATGTGAGTACTTAGATTCACCGATGATGTAAAGAGTTTTGAGCAGACTCCACATTTGTACGGAGTTTGGGGACTTTCTGAATGCACATCAGGACCTTGCTGTGATCCCCTTTCATAAGTAAACTGTCTTTGTTGCACTTCAGGCACGCACGAATGTCCTTGAAATTGTAACTTATCGACGAACACATTCCCACAGTTAGTACATTTCCATGCTTCCCAACCTGCTTGTGACGGTTTGTCCTCATGAAAATCACGTGTGACAGTTGGAGGCGGTAAAACGCTTGGTTTCGATAAATAGCTTTGACTTGAACTAGCTGAAGGTCGTACTGACGGTGCTAAACTTGATGCTGGTAAATAACCCGTGGATCCATGTGGCATTGAAATTGTCAATGGTACTTGAGCTTGATAACGAGTATCATGGGGGTTTGGCATTCGATTCTCAACAAAAGTTGGTGCAGTTGCAGCAAGAGTGATCCGCGCATCATACGCCTGAAGGTTTGGGGCTTGGCTTAGCAACGGCGGGTGTACAGGAGGGTGCCCACCTTTTGAAGATGCATTTGAACCTTGATTATGAATTGAAAGTGGTTGAGGAGAATTTTGTGCTATGCCTCTGTACTGGTCTTGGTATGGCTTAGGTGGTCCCGTCGAAGGGGGAAGTCTCATTATTGGAGTGCTCGTACTATTGGTTTTTGAAGGTTCGACATCTGCCAATTTGTTTGCAACTTCAACTGGCGCCTGAATACCTAGAAATGAGAAAAAATGGGTTGAGAATTCTGTAACAAATTAGATGTTATACAACGGGAACGACAATAGACGACTGTGACAAAGATGGTGTCAGCTTGGCTGTGTTTAGGCATAAAATCAGAAGTTGGAATGGTGCACATGTATTCAAATAAATCGAACTGTTTATGTGAATCTGTATACAAAGTATGCTCTTAAGTTCTTTCATTCATTAATTTTACTACCGTATATCAATTAGTTGGTTTTAGTTAGTTTCTTTATTAGAACTATCAAATGTTCCAACTTTAAATAATTTTATATGATATGATTGGGACGATTCACAGTGAGACACAGAGGGTTATGGTAACAAATTCCATCATGCCACCTTTATAAGAATTATCAAATGTACCAACTTTAAATAATTTATATGATATGATTGGGACGATTCACAGTGAGACACGAAGGATTATGGTAACAAATTCCATCAAGCCATCCTTAGTGCAGTCGTCCTTTCATTATATAAAAAAGGCATTACAGTAACGCCGTTTGCACAAAACAACACATGTACCTAGTGAGTCCACAGGAGGCCCAGACTATTGTGGTGAGGGGGCTGTCCTACGTTCTGACGCATGATGTATCAAGACTTTATCTTACCTTAGAATCTCTTGTGGAAAAGGACTTACATATGAAGTTTTCTTGCCTATAAGCCATTTGGTTTTTTCTTGCATCCTTGCTCTTGTTCAATCAAATACGACGCCTCGATACTAGCCATAAATGCACAATAATGATAATGAATGAAACCCCGCCTGCTTTTGTACTGCAGTATCTACCTATATGTATACTATAAAGACAAGGACCGCATTATTTCCAAACAGATCAGCAGCAACTGCTTTCTTTTCACCCGCGTTTCATCAGTGTTTATCCAAATATGCAAAACAATAGATCAAAATGTTGCTCATTAATCAGGCAACATTCTCAGATAACTTTCTGCTTGAACGTTTTATCAAAACTCAAGTAATTTAGCGGATAAAGCTCATGCAGTTGGCCTTATTTATCTTTCTCGGTAGGCTCCGTAGGTAACGTTAAGCCCAAAATTCGAATTCGACCGCGACGATACCTGCTGGATTCGACAAAATTTATAAAAGATATCGCTTAGAAGTATGGGGCAAATGAATTTTACACTGTCCCTAAAGGCATCTCTAATCCTCTATTGTAAATACAGCTGAACATTTTGTTTAAAACGTACTTACTTTCCACGGAACAGCTAGACATGTCCCTGATTTCCGTGGGCAAACCAAAGAAATGCGGGTACTTCTCATCATACCAGACCATCAGTTCCGAACCAACCGGAATGTCTTTAAATGCCCGGTAATAAATACTACCATAATATTGGAAAACATAGAGATTCTGTTCTCCTTTGTGTCGAGCACACTGAATAAATCGCATCCAGCTTGAGACATTTTCGTCACTTGCATCTAAGAACCAACATAAGCGGCCATTTTCATTGATCTGCAAGAAATATGAAGTAAATAAATCCAGGAATTACCGGGTGTCCCAAAAAAATACTCCTCTTTAAAAAATCACCAAAAATTGATTATTAAACCTTTGATAAAATTTTCTTTTTGAGTTCTTTTATCAAAGACCCAAAAATATTCATAGATGATAAGATGTTTGCTATTGATACAGCAAGGTAGAAAAATCACACGTTGAAAAACCTTATTTTGAGCTATAGTTTTTAAGGAATATACTCAATCTTGCCTAACAGTCAAAATGTTCAGATTTTTTATGGTCATTGAAGTCTCCAATGATAGTGCGCAATTCTTTCTGTCATTTATGACCAAACCAGGAGCTTTACATCCACAAAGAAATTGATCTGGCAATCATCAGTGCTTTTTTGCAGTATGATTCAAAACCAGGTAGCCCTAAAAGAGCTAAATTTGATAATTTTAAAACCAATTAAAAGATCAGTTATATCTTGGAGAATAATTTGGTCCTTGATCTACTTAACAAAAATAGAAAATTGAAGATCGACCTTGTAATCAAGTTTTAGTGATTTTTCAAACAGGAGTACTTTTTTTGGGACACCCAGTACAAGGAGAAAAGATATCTAATCTTTAAAAAGGGTACTCTGGAGGTCTAAAATTTATCGTCATTAGACGAACGCACAATGGCTTTAGTTACTTTGCTTTGAGCATAGAAAAAGTCGACACTCAGACCTATACCAACAGTACACACATGTATGGAGAAAATGCAATTTTTGCTTGGATTATATTTGTTGTTTTCATGCTTAGCTGTTATTCTGCACACTTAAAAGATTATTTTCTATTCTTGACTCGTGTTGTCATTTATTTGACTGTTGGAACTAAAGTCCGTCTCAAATTAGATGTCACCTGAGATTTGCGATATCGCAAAATTCCTTTGTAAAACACTTCTATTGTTGTTATTCGCGGGCATTTGCAGGTGACATCTAATTTTGAGACAGATTTTTCAGATTTCCACTTTGTGAATATTTCACCTGAGGTTGTCCTTCACCAACTGAAAACGTCTTACTCGGGATTTTCCAAGCTTACGAGTCATAGAGAATATAAAAAAACTGATAGAATCTCAACTCTTTGACAAATTTCTGAGTCCAATGCCTTTGCTGTTGGTATTATCTAAGAAGCTTGATTTGTGTGAAAAATGAATGTCAATTTCTGAGGCTTTCACTAATCAACTGTTTTAAAGGCGACCTGAAGCGAAACTTTTTATTGATGCAAATGAGCGGCACTGTCGAATTATAAAGAATCCTGTTTAGATTTCTTTGATATCTCAGTTCGTTTTCAAGCTATCTACTGATTTTAAGTGCCAGCTGATGACGTAATTTTGTCTGCAAACTACTACGGAAATATTTTTGAAAGATTACAGTTGCAGGATACGTTTAAGGTAAGCTGAATAAATGTAATAGAAATTGTCTCATGAATTGATATGATGTTCAGAAAGGCATTTCAACTGAAGAAAAGTGCTTTGAGTCGACTTCCCTTTGGAAACATAGTCAACCTTGTATACTTTCTTTACTTTTTTGCAAAAAATGACGTCATCAGACAATCACACAAAATAGTGGATAACTCGAAAATGAAACAAGGTATCAAAGAACTTTAAACGACATTCTTTATCATTCAACAGTCATATTCATTTGCATCAATACAAAATTTCGCTACAGATCACCTTTGAGCTCTGCGGGTGAAGCAACCAAAAACTGGGGGACGGGGACTTGTGGAACCCAGTTTTTTGGTCATAAATTCTCATCAGTACCCAGTTTTGGGCTATATTTAGATGGGGATGTACCTGTTGACTATCGTCAAGAACTTTGCTGTTTAGCTTGGCTCCTGCACATTGTTTTTTTGTACAGAATACATTTTTTAAAGCTTCTACACAGTTTGAATCGAGAAGAAAGGATGTTTGCATTTGAAATGTCTTTGTAGGTGTGGGATTACAAGAAATTTCCAATTTTGGGTATGTCATCATAAAAGTTACCCCAGTCTGGGTGGTCCTTTCAAATTATTATCCCCAATCTTGGGTGCTTTTGTCTTGGTCTTCTACCAAGCCCCCGCCCCCAATATTGGATAGCTTCAGCGCCAGGCTTTAAGAGTTTTCAGACATTTTTCAGATTGCTATTCAAGAAAAATCTTCATCAAATTTCAAGGTACAAATACATTGGCTATTTACTCAGATTCAGTTAGGCTATGTGCCCTAGACTGGTATATGAATATCTATCAAAAGAAAGCAGTTTTACTCCAATGAGTTTTCAAATTGGTAAACTATTCTCCATGGACCCCTCGTTAACCATAACTTACCGACAAGGGCAAATTTTTTAATACAATAGCAACAGTTGCGTTTGATTGACACCTCAATTCAAAGCGATTAGCCACTGCAGACAAAGGGAATTCTCTCAACCATAAATTCAAAACAAACAAAGCCGCAAAAGTTTCTCTGAAACCCAAGTAGCTAGCGCACTCGTTGTGCATTCCAGAAATTGTTTTAAGAGCAAACATGAGCATATATCGAAAGAAGAAGGATATATTTACATATCTCCCGCGGGCATTTAATTTGTTTGGTTTAAAAGCTGATTGGAGGGCGATTTAATTCTCTTATTTTTGGGTGATGTGCAGATATGTCCTTCTTCATTCGACACATGTTCATGTTTACTCTTAAAAGCAATTTTTGGAATGCACAACGAGCCCGCTAGCGACTTGGGTTTCAGAGAAACTTTTGCGGCTTTGTAAGTTTTGAATCTATGGTTGAGAGAATTTCCTTTGTCTGCAGTCGCTAATCGCTTTGAATTGAGGTGTCAATCAAACGCAACTGTTGCTATTGTATTACAAGATCTGCCCTTGTTTAACTTACCATAACACTGCCATTTGTTAAAAAGGATTAAAAAAGTGAGTCAGATTATAGACTGATGACATGGTCGTAGTTATCGCTATTGAAAAACAGCCGGACGCTCCAGTATGAGCGGTCTCGGTCTGGTGTAATAGTCTCGATTTGAATAGCGATTACTGGGACTCATCGTAATCAGTCTAGTCAGACTAGGTGAGTCAGAAAAAAGTACGCCGTTTGAAATGCTGCTGTTCCTTACCAAACACATAATACTTTTCAATGTTCTGTTTGATAGCCTGCATGTTCAAATAACTTTATAAATTTACTTGGCTGAAGTCGGCCACTCTATTCTGAAAATAAGAGAGGTACGATCGAAAAGGTCTCTTCGAAGAACCTTCAAAATGGGTGTTTTCCTCTTGGGAGAATGAAATGTCATCCCCACTGGTATAACACAATTATTCGGGGGATTAACACCCTCACAGATAATAACACGTGCCATTACAAGTGCCTGTCATTGTTCTGAGGAACGTAGGGTTCAAATCTTTAAAAAGATCGGTGTAAAATTCGATTACATTCTTCTTTGAATTAAATGGCTTAGAAGGAACTGAGGGTTTTTGCGATAAATTTGCCATGAAAATTTATTGATATCTTGATTTGATTCAACATGGTGGCATTTATTAAATTTGAGGCTATGACGTCATCAAGATGTCTGCTTGCCACCATATTGTAGAGCTTCATAAACTATTGGTCTTCTTGAAGGTAATACCAGTACTCCTCTATTGGTTTAGGATTTACGACAATTTTAAATGTTTTCAAAATTTTCCATGATTTCTTCAAAAATAATCAAATTGCCCTCATTTTGAAAAAAATCAAGATGTCAAAAAATTTCCACGGCAGATTTACAGCAAAGTACCATAAGTTCCTTTTAAGCCATCCAATTCAAAGAAAAATGTCATCGAATTTTACACCAATCATTTTAAAGACTTGAAAGATTTGAGCCCTATGCTGCTCTGAGGCAGGAAAATTAACAGACACTTATCATTAGTTTTAGTAGGCTTCTTGAAAGGACATCCTTGAAAATCTGCTATAATCTCAGAAAGTAGAGGGCAATGTAAGCTAGGTAAATTTTTGAATAAGATTTAACAAGTTTGTTATTAAACAAGAACTTGACAATATTCTTGCTCTGGTATTCAAGGAACAGCATTTTTCAAATAATGTGTGCTTTTTACTCACCCGATAATTTCTACACATACCTCCCACATAAAGCTTTGTTGTTGAGGCCTACTCAGGCCTTCCTCGACCGCGATCTTCCTTCCCTCATAAGGCCCAATCCATGTCCCAAGTGGAATGAAGTGTCGTGCAAACACGCCGAATCCAGCAACTGGCAGACCGGACATACATAAGCCAACTTCATCCGGAAACGTTGAAATAGCATAANTTCCCTCATAAGGCCCAATCCATGTCCCAAGTGGAATGAAGTGACGTGCAAACACGCCGAATCCAGCAACTGGCAGACCGGACATACATAAGCCAACTTCATCCGGAAACGTTGAAATAGCATAAGACCTCTGGCTGGCTGGTAGTGTTATGGAGGGACGAACTGCGTGCAATGGTCCATGTGCGGGACAATCACCAAAGCGAATTTCTTGGCACATGTCACACCCTAAAATACAGAATATGTCGTAAGGCAAAATATACAGGGTGACCCAAAAAAATTGTGCCCCCTTCGGCTGAATATTGCGACAAAACGACAAAAGCTTCTCGCCAAACTTTTATATGAAGTTGCTCTTCAGATGTTCAAATAAAGTTTGCTGCCATTCCCGTCAAAATCCGTTAAAAGTTATGGAGATATGACATTCAGAAGACCAAATTTTGCTGATGCCTGAAATCAGCGGTCAGCCATTTTGTCTTGCTATTTTTAGTGATAAATAGCTTCACGTGAGGTAAGAAATAATTTCTGTGAGGTCAGAAATAGTGAAACTCTCTGAGGATTATCGAAATCTTCATGAGAGCTATGACATTGGAGGCTGCTGTTTCATTTTCCGTCCATGAAGCTATTTATAACTGCAAAATGGTAGGACAAAATAGCCGACCGCTGGTTTAAGTCATCAGGAAAATTTGGTCTTCTGATGGTCATAGCTCCATCATTTTTCAACAGATTTTGACCGGGATGGCAGCAAACTTTATCTGAACACCTGAAGAGCAAAATCGCGTAAAACTTTGATGAGAATCTTTTGCTATTTTGTCGCAATTTTTAGGCAAACGGGGCACAATTTTTTTGGGACACCCTGTATTGTACATCTATATAGAGGCTTGATACTTTCTTTGATCAATTCTTGAAGTTTTTCCTTCATAATTCTGAGCAGAATGGAGAAATGTAACGATGAGGTATATGATGCAAAGGGGAAATGATCTCTTGGTGCTATCTTGCAACCATCAACAAGTGATCAAATTTAGCCTGCAGCAAGACGCAGAATACCCATATTTTTTATAAGAGACTGAGAATTTGAGCCAATACTGAAAATTTTTCAAAACAATAAGATTTTCAGAGCTCATTGTTTCTTGCTAGCTTCTTAAAGATTCCATAGCAATCTTAATGTTTATTTTCTGTTCCCTCGCACACATTTCAAAACGAAGACTTTGAAGCCATTCCATTGTCAGGCATTACTCAAGCAACTGCCGAGCACCATGATACAGGAAACGAGTGGATACAAAATAAAAAAGCTGTTGAGGAATTTCTTAACTAAAATGAATAATTTCTTAATTAGTTTTTCTCAGTACTGGAGTTTCTTAGATTTTTGCCGATCTGAGAGTTGAGTTTCTTATAAGCAGTTTCTTAAAAGAGAAAATATACGTACAGCAACAAGGACAAATTGTGCAGCACTGATCAGCATCAGCATCAGCACAGATGCATCAGCTGACTTTGACTGACACCGCAATTCAAAGCAATTAGCGATTGCAGACAAAATAAATCCTTTAAATCAGTAATTGAAAGCAAACAAAGCCACAGAAGATGCCCTGAGATCAGCAGAGCAAACTGTGGCCTTGTGCATGCGAAAGGTGGTGTTTAGGAGAAGTCATGAGTTGATGATGAAAGAAGATAATTCTAAAGATCTGCATGGCAAATTTTGTATATTTGATTTACAAGCCAAGCAAAAGTTCCCGCAATTCTCGCATATCTAGGGCTTGAATGAAACAATTGCAACTCAGCTACTCAGCTTTATGATCTAATCGAAAAGGAGAGAGCGGCTTGCCTTATCCATCTGACATGTCATGAGACATGAATTATTTTGCACACCAGGCAAATACGGTTTTTTAATCAACTTTTGGTCTTGTGTATTTTCTAGTTTTCATTGCTGGTGGATGATTCCACTCAATTCATACCATAGCTTCGCTTTTCACTGAATAGATACCGCTACAACTTCGACTCATTTCTCCGCACTTGCATTGGCCTCCTACTGATATCACATACCATACCTCAATGGCCTAAATCACCTGTTATTTTTCTCTCAAAACCACCGAGCCTAAAACACTACAAAAACAGTTTCCAGAACTGCTGTACCATAAAAATTTAGCTATCATTACTCGTTCCTTGTTTCTCCAAGCCACAATTGCCAGTTCAAATCCTGATTCTGATTACAATACAAGCGACACAAATTTGTTACCAATGGAGATTTTTGTCCCGTTTTGCAGCTCTGAAACACGGCCTTCACTGAAGCGACAACAACAACATCAGCTCAATTCAATTCAATGAGCGTACGTTGAGGGTAGACTGATTACAAGTTCGTAGTTATCGCTATTGATAGACTGATGGACGCTCAAACTACGACTCGTGGACTTCCACATTGAAAATTATGACGAAATTCTTTCCCTCAATTTCATGTCCAGATATGGAAACCATAGCAACACTGTACGAAAATCTGAGTGCTCCAGGCAATGGCGATGGGCCTAAGTTGTCAGCTCAAGCCTCAAATGATAAAACGCCTCAAAAGTCAAGTTTTCAGTGATGTTAGTAATGAACAAAAGCCAGAGGTATCCAGATGAATGTTTCCTCAATTCAAGAATCAACACACATTTCACTTTCAACCACGATTTCCTCATATTGAAGGCCACTTAGCTTCCGTGAGCTCACGACAGCAACGTGAATTTCCAACTGCCGAAGGTTGCCATGACTACTCTTTAACCTCCTTCCAATGCGAACAGAAAAATCGGTGCCCTCTTTGTTTCATTTTGTCCGAACTTCTAATGTGAAAGTCCATAAGTCATAATTTGAGCAAAAAGTGTTGCTGTTGTTGGTGTTGTTGCGATAACTGGAACTTTTTCGTGAGTTTAAGTTGAGGGTCATTGCGGAGTAGGGCCAGTCGATGATCAGAGCGTCCAAATTCATAGCAACTGTGCTTTAACAGTGAAAATTTAGTTCAATCAGTCACTTGTTGGGGAGACGAGATACGGTTTGTTCGAGGAAACGTATGTGACTCAGCCGGGCGCATGAGCTTTAACCTACTGCGCGGGGGGACTATCTCATCTCCCCAACAATCATAGCATTTTATCACCTTGCGTGTCCCGGTGGAACTTTAGTTGTGGTTTTGTGACATAGGCTGAACCATATTGAAAACGTAAAGTTGAAGTACTGATTGTCTGATTTAATGTGATTGCGTCTGCTTCATCTCTCTGACAACCGTTCCAGATAAGGAGATAAGTCGCACTTCATTAAAGAAACTACAATTTCATTGTAATTTGTTATGAACCAGAACAACAATATCTGATACAACTAACTCGTCCTTTCACTTTCGTTATCTCAGCCAAGGCTCTATCTCTTCCTGTCACAAGATCTCCAGCTAGTATCCTTAGCTCAAAGATAAGAAATCAGGGGGAGCATATCAGCTGATGGAGAAAAGTGTAACTCAAAACCTAGCGGCATGAACAGTGGGCCGGGTGTGTTCACTGTTGTTTTGCAATTGATACTGTTTAGATTTAAAATCTTGTGGCTTTATGCCGATTTTTTCAGATGTTTTCATCTAGAAAAGAAGATCGATAAACCTTCAAATTCAAGCCTTAGATGGTATGAGAAAGAAACGGCTTACCTTTCCAGTCAACATTTTAGATGTGATACAAAAGGCTGAACCTATACGTCGTTCATAGAATACGAATTCAGTTAATATTGAATTCAGAGAATAAAAATACGAGTTCATCCTTTTGTATCACATCTAAAATGTTGACTGCAAATATAGGCCGTTTCTTTCTCATGCCATCTAAAGCTGGAATTTGAGCAGGTTTATTAATCTTCTTTTCGACATGAAAACATCGTTGTAAAACCACAACCAACATCTTTAAATACAATTTAGCCTTTTGGCAATCAAATAAAACACAGTTTTTGAAAATCGGTTCATTGGTTGGTTACATGGATATATGTAAGCAATCAAACGATAATACATCATTTTGGGACACCCGGTATTAAATCAAAAATTTACGATACAAGATATCATTTAATGCTCCAAGTTAGACGTCTTCGAATGAAGCAATCTAATCACCGTGAACGCTCTATTAAGCCCCTGAGGGGCTTATTTAACTTCAGACACTCCAGATGGGGGAGGGCTTATTAGAGAGGGAGACTTATTCATAAAACTAAAGACCAGGATATATATGATTGCTTTTCTGTTCTTTTACCCCATATATGGCCCTTTAATTTTAAAGTTTTACGAGTAAAATACATAAATTTGACACAGCTTTATCTCAAACCATATCAAAATTAACATGCAAACTTGTTTGGCATTCGGTACAAGTTGTGCAGGGGGTTAATGGAGAGGGGGAGATAGCTAAACATTTTGGCTCAGAGGGGAGGGGCTTATTAGAGAAGGTGCTTAATAGAGAGGGGTGCTAAATAGAGCTTTTACGGTAATCATTCGTGGCAAGTCTGCCTTAGCAAATTGTCGATTTTTCATGGAACGCAAAGGAAAAATCTCCTGGACAATCTTTGACGCAATCGTTGAATACATTTTATGTACGTATGCATTCGCATACATTTGATGTATGTTATTTTCCACAAGACAGTGTCTGGACAAGTGCAGAAACTTGTATTTTTACTCATCCGGTCAATTTTCTGTTGAATTTTTCTTTAATCTTTAAAATCATGTACCGAAACTGTTACTTACATTTTGCTGGCTTCGATGTGTCCTCGGGGCTTCCGTCGGCGTTTTTGTTGTCAATATGAACAACCTTGAAAAGAAATTGCATTAACGAGAAACAAAAGTATGTTACAACGATTGATCAAATGTTCTCTTTCTTTGAAAGAATNAACAGTGGGCCGGGTGTGTTCACTGTTGTTTTGCAATTGATACTGTTTAGATTTAAAATCTTGTGGCTTTATGCCGATTTTTTCAGATGTTTTCATCTAGAAAAGAAGATCGATAAACCTTCAAATTCAAGCCTTAGATGGTATGAGAAAGAAACGGCTTACCTTTCCAGTCAACATTTTAGATGTGATACAAAAGGCTGAACCTATACGTCGTTCATAGAATACGAATTCAGTTAATATTGAATTCAGAGAATAAAAATACGAGTTCATCCTTTTGTATCACATCTAAAATGTTGACTGCAAATATAGGCCGTTTCTTTCTCATGCCATCTAAAGCTGGAATTTGAGCAGGTTTATTAATCTTCTTTTCGACATGAAAACATCGTTGTAAAACCACAACCAACATCTTTAAATACAATTTAGCCTTTTGGCAATCAAATAAAACACAGTTTTTGAAAATCGGTTCATTGGTTGGTTACATGGATATATGTAAGCAATCAAACGATAATACATCATTTTGGGACACCCGGTATTAAATCAAAAATTTACGATACAAGATATCATTTAATGCTCCAAGTTAGACGTCTTCGAATGAAGCAATCTAATCACCGTGAACGCTCTATTAAGCCCCTGAGGGGCTTATTTAACTTCAGACACTCCAGATGGGGGAGGGCTTATTAGAGAGGGAGACTTATTCATAAAACTAAAGACCAGGATATATATGATTGCTTTTCTGTTCTTTTACCCCATATATGGCCCTTTAATTTTAAAGTTTTACGAGTAAAATACATAAATTTGACACAGCTTTATCTCAAACCATATCAAAATTAACATGCAAACTTGTTTGGCATTCGGTACAAGTTGTGCAGGGGGTTAATGGAGAGGGGGAGATAGCTAAACATTTTGGCTCAGAGGGGAGGGGCTTATTAGAGAAGGTGCTTAATAGAGAGGGGTGCTAAATAGAGCTTTTACGGTAATCATTCGTGGCAAGTCTGCCTTAGCAAATTGTCGATTTTTCATGGAACGCAAAGGAAAAATCTCCTGGACAATCTTTGACGCAATCGTTGAATACATTTTATGTACGTATGCATTCGCATACATTTGATGTATGTTATTTTCCACAAGACAGTGTCTGGACAAGTGCAGAAACTTGTATTTTTACTCATCCGGTCAATTTTCTGTTGAATTTTTCTTTAATCTTTAAAATCATGTACCGAAACTGTTACTTACATTTTGCTGGCTTCGATGTGTCCTCGGGGCTTCCGTCGGCGTTTTTGTTGTCAATATGAACAACCTTGAAAAGAAATTGCATTAACGAGAAACAAAAGTATGTTACAACGATTGATCAAATGTTCTCTTTCTTTGAAAGAATGAATGAATGAATGAATGAATGAATGAATGAATGAATGAATGAATGAATGCGTGCATGAAAGGATGGATGGATGGAGGGACTAGGGAGCAATAAAATGGGCCACAAAGAGATGTAATCAACAAGCATCCTAGCCTACGTGTAGACCCATTCTCCTTACAGAGAAAGGGTCTACAAATTCTCCCAGCCTACGAAGCCTCCCAACAGAGAAAGGGTCTACAAAAAATTAAAAAAACTATTAAGACCTTTCCAAATGATTGAACTTGCCATACCGGGTGTCTCAAAAAAGTATCCCTTTTTGACCGAACAAGGGAACAAAACCATAAAATATCGGGATTTTTTTAGTTCATAGCTACATTTGTCGATCTTCAACTTAAATGCACATACCTTGCATTTCAAAATTGTCGACCAAACACCGGAGATAGGAGTTCACAAGGTCAAAATTTGGAGTGCCCCTGAAACCAGAGGTTTTGAGAAAGGGCCTAGCCATGATTTGACATCACGTAACATTTCGCAAAAGAATTTTCAACTTTGAACTTTAGTATTTAGTTTTGAAAAGAATTAAACCTTGTATCGCTCCAATTGTTCTCAAAATGACTGTTCTTCTGAGGAGTCGGTCCGTGCCTTGCATTCCATCCCAAGTGTTTTGTATCAAAGACAAGGAAACGGACCACATGCACGTTTATTTTGGAGGTGTTGCACGACTTTATCATTCTTACCACGTTTTTATCATATTCATTTAATCAGGGCCATGCTCATGTATCTTTTATTCTTTTCAAAAGCAAAAAATTGAGAACTAAAGTTTACAGTTGCTTTGGAAAATTTCCATGATACAAATTATGGTTAGGCCCTTTGTCAAAACCTCTGGTTTCGGGTGCACTGTAAATATTGACTTTGCAAACTTGTATCTCCGGTGTTTGGTGTATGATTTCTAAATGCAAGGTATGTGCATCTAAGTTGAAGATTGATACATTTAGCTGTGAACTCAGTGAGCAATGATATCTTATCGTTTTGTTCCTATTTCCAGTCAAAGGGGGGGGGGTACTTTTTTCTGAGACACCCGGTAGATTTCATCACCCACTGAGCCATGAATCAAATTTTCAACTTAGAACCATTTTAATAGTGAAAAAAGGAAACAGACCTAAATTACCCTTTAATAATTTAAATAAATTAACCCGTAGACCCAAATTACCCCCACCTTACCCTAATAAATGATGAAAGAGCATCCTAGCCTACGTGTAGTCTACTCGTAGGCTACAAGCATCCTTGCTAAAATGGCGTCTTTAAGAGGATTGGCTTCAAAAGCTTCATCTTATATTTCATAATTAATGATTTATGAGAGACAATCAACATGAAAATTTATAATAAATACAGAGTTAAGAATTGCCCAAAAACATTCTTAGAGCTAAGGGAGCGGTCATAAAGTATCTGCTATATGGGAGTGGATGATTTTCCAAAAATTTACCAAAATAATTAATGGCCCATCCTAGATTCCTATTTAATTTTTTGTGGCCCATTAGAAAATCAGGATATTTTTCATGACCCCATAAAACATTTAGTTTTCAGAACACATTACCTGTGACCATCATAAACTGATTTTTGTTCCCAGGCAAGTCAAGAGGGCATAATATAGTACTCCCATTGTAACTTTTATTTCACAGATAATTTACCGTTATGTACTATTAGCAATTGAGATACAGGCAGATTTTGTCCTGTACTGTAATCCTTTCAGACAGCAAACCAAAAACGTAAGCTTTTGGCCTTGTACCAAAAAGAACTTGCACTGTTACCATGACATCAGTTGTATGAGAGAAGGTGTTGAGCTGGAAAATTGTACTGTATTCTGTCTGGCTCCTGTCCACATCTGCTGGAGTGCCAATTGCTAGTACCAAGTGCAAATTATCTGTCCATGTTGTGAATTTAGAAAGTAACATTTTTTACGATTAAATTTTCAATGGCCCCATAAAATTGACTTA
>REGL01000790.1:103650-147106 GCA_004194395.1 Aurelia aurita complex sp. Pacific | reverse complement strand
GTGCTGGTGGTGGTGCTGGTGCTGGTGCTGGTGCTGGTGCTGGTGCTGGTGCTGGTGCTGGTGGTGGTGCTGGTGGTATCTTTAAAGTTTTTGCCCTCCTTAATGAAACCTTAAAGATACTTCGTTTCGCGCTAAATTGCTAACTTAAGATCAGGAGCTGCTTCCAAAGGGAAATTTTAAATGCAATGGTAGGAGATGTCTAATCCGCCCTATCATCAACAGGGCTCCACTTTTTCTAATGCGAATGATTCGCGATCTTTTAAGTTTAAGATTTTTTCGGGGGCATACGATTGCAATTCGATAAACGTAGTTTATATGTTGCAATGTACATGTTGCAACAAAAAGTATGTTGGCAGCACAAAAACTAAATTTCGTCAAAGATTTAACGTGTACATATCATATTTTCGGACGTAGAAACAGAAGCGCAATGCTGGTGCTCTTGATACGGGAAAGGCAGTCCCACAGGCAAGTTTTTTCGCTCATTTTTTCGAGGAAGGCCACCAGGGTAACTTCTCCGTAGTTTTTCGTATCATTAACGGAGCACAGGATGTGTACTCACTTCGTAGGAAAGAGCTTTTTTGGCAATACAAATTGGGTTTGTTTCCACCAAATTGCCTAAATGAGAGGGCAGCTGATGCTGAGCTGGATATGTTTGCTTATGGTACTTCCTAGTTCTTATGCCATTGCATTGAAAACCTTGGGCAACATATTGGCAGGGATTTCGGCTTGTGGACTTCGTGTATAATTGCACGTAGTGGTGGGGTGGAATTTCCTATGGAGCTATCCTGGATTTAACAATTTAAGCAAATCTTTGTAGGGTGAATTGCCAATATCCCTTGCCTGTTGTCTCGGGTTGTAAAAAGATATTGTCGCGTAGAGCTTCCAATCCCTTGTCAGTAAGATTTAGAGAGCGCTTCGAAAGCCTGTTTTCCGCTGGGCGGAATTTTTTTCGCTCGAGCTCCAACTGCCGTTCGAACACTCGAAAACGTTCGAGCGGGATTTTGGAGTTCGGGCGTGGAATTCCGCCTCGTGGAAAACAGGCTTAATTCAAAAAGGGGAAAGACATCTTCGAGGAAGGTCACTGGGGGGTTTTATAGAGAGAAATTCATTCCTTGCTTTCATGCCGCTTTGTCTATGTGTAATATAAAACAATTCTTTTATGTTGATAGTACTTTAAAATAATAACATTTTCTTTTATTTGTCTAGGGTATAGAAAAACAAACTATTTTTATGTAAATTTTAGGTTTAGCGTATAAATACTTTGCTGTCTCGGATTGTAAATACACTGAAGAAGATTTCATATCGAAACGTTTGCCCCGAAACAGTTGTGTTTTTATGATATCTTCGACTTCACTCCTAAAGTTCATAGTTTGAAGGACTTGTTCATCATCAAGCGTCAAGCCCCAACAAGTAGCCTTAGACACTCAATACTTTCCTCAGTATTCCAGCTGTTCCAAGGAGGGCGGATTTCTGGATGCGGTGAATATTATCTGGCAATCCTAAACCCTTCAAATGTTCTCTTAACATTTTTGGGATGGAACCAAGTTCCCTGACCACTATTGGAATCACTTTCCTTTCAACATTCAATAATCTCATTACCTCCAGCTTTAGCTCACCAGGGATAGCTACATCTATATTGGAGCATTCCTTTTCTTTCCAGTTGACAATGACAATGTCCGGTGTTCTATGCTCAATGACTCGATCAGTTTGAATGGAGAAATTCCACAGAAGTTTGTATCTGCAACAGGAGCCGGCTGGTGCTGATACCATTTGTCTTTATGTTCCAGGTCATATTTCTTGCATAAGAGCCAATGAATGTTGCATGCAACTTTATCGTGTCTACGCTTATACTCCTTTTGGGCAAGTTTCTTGCAACCACTAATAATGTGTGTAACATTCTCCACCGCATCGCCACACATTCTACATTTGTCATTTGCCTGCAAGCGGTAAATTCTTGCCTTTATAGAATTTGTATTCAGCGCCTGTCCTGGGCTGCCAGTATCAAAGATTCTGTTTCACGTTTTAATTCCCCTTTGCACAGCCAGTTGAATGACTCATTTGTTTTGATGGTATCAGTATCTTTTGCAAATTGCCCATGCAATTTCTTTTCTTTCCAAGCTGAAATCTTTTCCTTTTTCTTTCTGTTCTTGAATTCTAAGTTTGATTTATTCTGTTTTGGTAACTTTAGTTCTGTTCTTGCAAACTTCAACAATTCTTCCTGGGTTTGTGACAAATACATGGCAATGCTTCTCCTTTCTTCCTCGACCCAATCCAGTGGCGGACACTTGGGGGGGGGGCAAGGGGGTGCGATGGCCCCCCAATGTTGGCTAGTACAAAGATCTTTTGTTCGAAAACAATAGAAATATACAATGCTTTTTAACTGAAACAATAGCTTCGCCCCCCCCAATATTTAGCAAAGTGTCCACCACTGACCCAATCTTCTATAGAGCATATTCCTCGACCTCCTGGTTTCCTTGGTAGAGAAAGCCTTTCGACATCACTCTTCGGATGCAATCCACCATGCATGGTTAGTAGTTTTCTTGTTTTACGATCCATCTGCCGCAGCCCCTCTTTTGTCCAATCAACAATTGCAGCACTATAACGAACAGATGCTACTGTCCAAGTGTTAATTGCCTTGATCAAGTTTCCTGCATTCAACTTTGATTTCAACAGCTTCTTCAATCTATCATAATATGAAGCACGTATTAATACACGTAATTCTCTCTTTCATTTCTCCATGCAGCACCTGATATACTTCCAGTACGCCAAGGTACTTATATCCACCTTCATCAACAGACTCAATTTTATCACCAGACTGAAGCTCTATTCCATCACATGTTACCAATTTACCTCGTTTTAAATCCAAACTCTGCATTTAGCAATTCCAAATGCCATTCCAATATCAGAGCTACAGGTCTCAACTGTTTGACCAATGAATCAATTTCATTCATCGATTTCCCAAACAATTTAAGGTCGTCCATAAATAGCATGTTGTTGATAGTTAAACCTTGCTTATCAACTTTATAACCCATCCTGACATTCTGTAATACACGTGAGATTGGTATAAATGCTATTAGAAACAGCAATGGTGAGAATGAATCCTCTTAAAATATTCCTCTTTTTTTGTTAACAGCTCCAAGATTATCTCGGCCATGGTAGATTTGCGTGTTCCACAAAGGCATACTATTTTGCAGTAGTTGCTTGGTGTTATCAGCTATGCCAAACGTTGATAATGTTTCCAGTATCCAAGAGTATTATATTATTATAGCAATTATTATAGCAATCAAAGTATTATTTGATTACTATTATTATAGCAAGTATTATAGTATTATAGTATCGTATTATAGTATATTATAGTCAAGTATTATAGTATTATACCAGTATTATAGCAATCAAACAAATATGGACCCAATGGAGATAAATTTGAATTTTCTCATGTAAACCCATGGGAGGTCGAAAATCAACTTGATTCTTTAAATGTAAAGAAATCGCACAGTGGAATTATTCCAACGTTCTTGCTCAAAGCAACCAAAAATGTCATTTGCCCTTTCCTGACAGACTGTATAAACTGTGCCATCCACGAGTCAGCCTTTCCGGATAAACTAAAAGAAGCTGATATATCCTCAATATTAAAAAAGGATGAGGCAACTCTTAAAGAAAATTATAGGCCCCTAAGTGTTCTTCCTTCAACATCTAAGATTTATGAGAGACTCTTAAAAGATCAAATTATCAAATTTTTTGACAACAAATTCTCAAATCTTCTCTCTGCGTTTCGTGAAGGATATAGCACCCAGCACTCTTTAATCAGAGTAATTGAAAAATGGAGGAAGTGTTTGGATTCATCTGGAATAGTGGGGACTATATTGATGGATTTGTCAAAAGCGTTTGACTGCTTGCCTCATGATCTTCTAATTGCTAAGCTGGAGGCCTATGGATTCAGTGTAAATAGCCTGTGCTTGATCTATAGCTATCTAANCTAGCATTCCACACGAGGAAGGGTTGGAAGCTTTGGGGGCAGCTCTTGAACATCGAGAAGATAAAAGTATTTCCGTTGATTCTATCATGGAACTGGCGCGCGTTGTTCTTAAGAACAATTTTTTCGAGTTTGATGGTGAATTTTATCATCAATTGAGGGGTACAGCTATAGGTACAAAATGCGCTCCATCTTATGCGATTCTTTTTATGGCGGCATTGGAAGAAAAATTATTATCTCAAGCCCCGGATAGACCTTGGTTATGGTGGCGGTATATCGATGATATTTTCTTAATCTGGCAGCATGGTGAGGAGAAATTGCATCGATTTATAGACTTCCTTAACCAAGCCCACCCTTCGATAAAATTCACAGCGGATTGGTCAAAGGAAAAGATAAATTTTCTCGATGTTCAGGTGATAAGGGAGGGTGATCGATTAATCACACATTTGTTTACAAAGCCAACGGATACTCACCAACTCCTTCATCGTACCTCATGTCATCCTGGTCATACTAAAAAGGGTATACCGTATAGCCAGGCCCTGCGCATTAGGCGGATTTGTTCTGAGGATCGCTTTTTTATGAGAGGGTAGGGGAACTTAAGGGGTGGCTGTTTAATAGGAGCTATGGTGAAAATGAGCTTCTGGAGCAAATCAGCAAAGTTCGCGGCCGCGATCGCTTAAGTCTTTTGGATAGGCAACCTAAAAATAAGGACGACAAGAGAATACCTCTGGTTCTTACGTACCACCCAGCTCTCAACAAAGTTTATGACATTTTAAAAGAAAATTCAAAACTCCTTTTGGTAGATAATGAACACAGAGCGTTGTTCCAAAACAAGGTATTTTTGTCGTTTCGGAAGGCCAACAGTCTTAAAGATGAACTTGTTAGAGCAAAATTGCCAGTTGTTGGTGAGACTCCGTTGGTTAAGGGTACCTACAGGTGCAATGGCAGGAAGAGTTGCCAGATCTGCAACGTCATAACTGAGGGGGATAATTTTGAAAACTCGGACGAAAGTCGATCTTTCAAAAATTTTTCGAGGAGGTATAACTGCAACTCAGAGAATGTAGTGTATTTGCTACAATGTGAGGTTTGCAACAAAAAGTATGTAGGTAGCACCAAAACAAAATTTAGGCAAAGATTCCATGTTTACAAATCATATTTCAGATCTTACGCAAGCAAACATAACGAGGGATCACTCGGCAGGGGTAAATTAATCCCACAAGCAAACTTTTTCAGTCATTTCTTTGAGGGGAGCCACAATGGTAAATTCACGGTTAGGGTTAAAATGATCGATGGGGCTGATGATGTCTTTTCATTGCGACGTAAGGAGCTTTTTTGGCAATACAGGCTGGGAACTTTTTTACCCAAGGGTTTGAATGAACAGGCTGCAGATGTAGAACTCGATATGTTTGCGTGTGGCGTGGCCTAATTCCTGCCATTGTATCTGATGTCTCTGGGGGGTTTTGCTGGCGGTGCTCGATGGTCTTCCTGTTTGGCTTCATGTTTTTTTGCATGTGGCGTTAGGGTGGAATCCCCTATCAAGCCATTCAGGATTCAGCAATTTGCGAATCATTGAAAGGTTAGATGGGAGGGCCGTGGGGTTGCCGGCTGGATCCCTTGGAGGTTTGGTCTGTGACTATTTTGATCCTCCAGGGTGAACATTTGCTAATGTGCCAACGATTTCATTTTCTTGTTTACACTAAAACACAGTTTGGAACAAAACGTGATTTTCATTCCCACTTGGTTTTAATTTCGGGGTAGTCATGTTTCCTGGGAATAGGGTTCTTTGTAGTAAAAATGTAATTTTACTTTATCTTTAGTTTTTCTTTGCCTNCCTGCCATTGTATCTGATGTCTCTGGGGGGTTTTGCTGGCGGTGCTCTATGGTCTTCCTATTTGGCTTCATGTTTTTTTGCATGTGGCGTTAGGGTGGAATCCCCTATCAAGCCATTCAGGATTCAGCAATTTGCGAATCATTGAAAGGCTAGATGGGAGGGTCGTGGGGTTGCCGGCTGGATCCCTTGGAGGTTTGGTCTGTGACTATTTTGATCCTCCAGGGTGAACATTTGCTAATGTGCCAACGATTTCATTTTCTTGTTTACACTAAAACACAGTTTGGAACAAAACGTGATTTTCATTCCCACTTGGTTTTAATTTCGGGGTAGTCATGTTTCCTGGGAATAGGGTTCTTTGTAGTAAAAATGTAATTTTACTTTATCTTTAGTTTTTCTTTGCCTTGTTTATCACGTAGTATAAATTCTCGGTTGTCCTTTAGAAAGTAGTGCTGACGAAGATTTTTGATCGAAACGTTCCAAGATTTTAACAGTTGTGTTTTATTATTATTATTATTATTATTATTATTATCATTATTATTATTATTATTATTATTATTATTATTATTATTATTATTATTATTATAATAATAAGTTAGCAATAGTTTAGTTTACATTTATTTGTCTTTTTGCTTTGCTTTGCTTTTTGCTTACGTTATATTTTCTGAGCGAGTGAGCAGGACGATCGATTCTGTGCCAGCTCCAGATTTGTTTTACGAAATTTCATTTGTACAAGGCATTTAGGGAAACAATATTATAACAGATGCTCGTATTCCACACCAAGATAAGCCATGAAAGCGATTTACTTTGGTTTTCTTCTCGTATTCTTTGGAATTTGCAAGTTTTGTGGTGATGAATTCAAGGTCGTCGGTCGACACGAGTGGAGATGCCGAGGGANTTATTATAATAATAAGTTAGCAATAGTTTAGTTTACATTTATTTGTCTTTTTGCTTTGCTTTGCTTTTTGCTTACGTTATATTTTCTGAGCGAGTGAGCAGGACGATCGATTCTGTGCCAGCTCCAGATTTGTTTTACGAAATTTCATTTGTACAAGGCATTTAGGGAAACAATATTATAACAGATGCTCGTATTCCACACCAAGATAAGCCATGAAAGCGATTTACTTTGGTTTTCTTCTCGTATTCTTTGGAATTTGCAAGTTTTGTGGTGATGAATTCAAGGTCGTCGGTCGACACGAGTGGAGATGCCGAGGGAGGAACATCGAAGAAAACACCACAACCCAAAGCTCCCAGGCAAGCAGAGGAAACGAATTCATCCCAAGTACACAAGATGAAAATGACAGGTGTAATACTGATGAAATTGAATGTGCTTGTGGACGAAAATGTAAAGACCTTCGAGGTATAAAACGACACCAGAGATCGTGCAGGGTGATAAAGGGCCTAAGCGAGCACCTGTCACGTGACCTGCAAGAAACAGCCCAAGTTCAAGAAGAGGCTGAAACAGAAGTCACAACAACTGATATTCCTTCGTTTAAACCAGGTATTAAGCTCCCCAAATCTGATCAAGCATGGGCTACGGCAAACGATTTCTTCAGAGCAAACCTTCCAGTCTCTGATATAAACAATGAGAATTTGGATGATACAATGCGCAAATTCAACGACGTTGTTTACAATTATATGGCCGAGTCGTAAGGTACTGTTGACAATTCAGAACCGGTCAATGAGCAGCTGAGTCAAAAGTATGTTGGAAAAAGCAAGAACTATTTGAAAAAATCTCTGTTTTACTTAAAAAGAAAGAAGCCAATGGAAGTCCAGGAAATAAAGTTTGTATCAAAACTCTTAAGATCATCCCTGAGAAACGGATCAAAAGACTGTTTGAGGAACAATCAAACATATTCAGTAGATCACAATCAATTGATTAAAAAGAACTTTTGGTCCTACGTGAAAAGATTTATTGAAATACCCAAGAGAGTGATGCCGAAGTTTAACAAACTTGTTTGTCAACAATACTTCCGTAAAGCGTTCCAGGCTGTAAGCCCCAGGAAAATTTTTCGCATTCCAGCCTGGATACCTGCATTCCACACACCGGTGAAACAATTCAACAATGCTCCTCCGTCATACAGACAAGTAACAAATATTATCCGGCGAATGAAAGCATCAGGGTCACCGTGCCCCCTGGATCAAATATCCATCATTGTTTTCAAGAAATGCCCCTATTTGCGATCATTTATTCATGATGTGATCACTAAGGTTCTCATAACAAATCAAATACCAGAAACATGGAAGAGGGCAGTCACGATTTTGGCTTATAAGAAAGGCGATGAATCCGAACCCCAAAACTTCAGGCCTATCACGTTGGAAACAGTTCCCTTGAAAATATTTACATCATTTCTTAGAAACAGAATCTACGAATTCCTGAAGGATAACAATTATATAGAGTCAGAAATTCAGAAGGGTTTTGTCCCCAAAATGTCAGGGACCTTTGAACACACATATCACCTCGCGCACCTGATCAACCACGCCCGTAAAAAGCAAAGATTTTTGACAGTTACATTGCTCGATTTAAGAAATGCATTCGGCGAAGTACATCACAGTTTGATAAAAACAGTATTAGAGTATCACCATCTTCCTAATGAAACTAATACTTTGATTCAGCAACTTTATACTAACTTCTTTACCTGTATTACAACTGATTCCTACAGAACAGATTATATACATGTTGGTAAAGGGGTCCTACAAGGAGACTGTCTGAGTCCACTTTTATTCAACCTGATAATAAACACCTTCATCCAACATGTAAAAAGTGCGAGCTACCGACAACTGGGTTACCAGTTCAGCAAATATTTCCAGCCCCGTCACTGGTATCAGTTTGCAGACGATGCTGCAGTCATTTCCGGCCAGCAGAGTGAAAATCAAGTGCTGCTAAATGCTTTCACGAGGTGGTGTTCCTGGGCAGATATGCTGATAAGAGTCGATAAATGCAAGGCCTTTGGAATGGAAAAGGTTGGTTCAAATGCAAAACAAGTCCCCACAAAGTTGTACGTCAACAATGACTTGATCCCAGCCGTTGGACAAGGCGAAGATTTTGTTTATTTGGGTCGCTCTTTCAATTATGAAATGGACAATAAGAGCCACAAAGACAAGTTAATTGGACTAACTCGGGATATCATGCAGCAAATCAACAGTCTCCCCCTGCATCCAAAAAATAAGATTGCTCTTTACTCCAGATACTTGCTGCCAAAACTGTCGTGGCACCTGACAGTTGCTGATCTGTCAAAAACGTGGGTTATACAATCACTAGATAGCTTGTGTAACCAATATATCCGTGATTGGCTCGAAATTCCAATATCTGGAACAATGGACATAATTAGCTTACCAAAAAGTAAATTTGGGCTAAACATCATACCTGTCTCAATAAAATTCACCCAATGTCAAGCAACAATAAGAAACTGCCTAAAAAATTCAGTCAATGAGGATATTCGGCATATTCATGAAGCTTCTAGCTATGGTACTAACGTTCAATATGACCAGTACAAGACCACTCGAGAGGTTCTCAAAGACATGAGAGCAGCCACAACTGATCACATAATGACCAAACTTACGTCGCAGGGTTTCATCATTCGCGCAATTTGGGATGCAGTGATGCCAGCTTACAAGGGACATTGGCTGTCAACATTTGACAAAATGCCAAGAAACATATTCAACTTTTGTATACGGTATTTAAACAATACACTAGCCACGAATAAAAATATGTTTACTTGGAAAAAATCAGCTAGTGCTCAATGCAGTGTATGTAGTGCTCCACAAACACTAGGTCACGTAATTGGTGGATGTGCCGCTCATTTGAATGAGGGGAGATACACATGGAGACATGATTCTATTCTTAAGAACCTGGCTGATTATCTGAAAGTGATAGGAAATGTAACTGTTTACGCTGATTTAGATGGATACCCATCACCTTCGGTAATAACTGGTGATGAATTGCGACCTGACATAGTGGTAATCAAAGGAAATTTGCTATACATACTGGAACTAACTGTTGGATTTGAAACCAATATCTCCAAGAATGCTGAGAGGAAGGAACAAAAATATGCAGATCTGATTGAGAATTTACGAGGAAGTCGTGGACAAAATAAGTATAACAACGTTCACTTTATAAATCTATCATTAGGAGCCGTAGGAATAATTGGAAAAGAAAGTCAAAATCTGAAGACTATGCTGCAAGAAATCGGTCTGTCAAAGAGTGCAGAGGATTATATTGTTAAGAAACTAATAAATGTTTGTATAAGGTGCACATACTTTTTGTTTTGTAAAAAGGACAGCGATTGGCCAGAGACTGAACTGCTTTCATGGTAAATCTTTTTGTGCTATATAGTAAAATGCAAAAATAGGTTTGTATGAATTCATGTTGTTATTCTTTTATTTCGTTTTATTTTTAACTAGTATATTTTAGCCTTTGTACGTTCCAGTGCAGCTTGCCAGATTTGAGATTGCTGTAATGGTTTTTAACTCTTAGCTTGTATTTTAATGGATTTTTGATTAAAATGATACATGTTTAAAAAAAAAAATTATTATTATTATTATTATTATTATCATTTGATATTTTCTGCTTTAAGCACTGGCAGTTCTCATCGCTGAATTTACATCCCAAGGGAACGGGTCAAAACCCATGACCAAGGGTCCCTTGGAGTCATTCTCTTTTCGTACTCAAGTACTTTTCTCAATATCCTGGCTGTTCCTAAGAGTGTTGTCTTCTATTAATTATTACTAATATAAATTAGTCATTATTATTATTATTCTTATTATAACACTCTTTAAAGTTGGTTGTGAAAAAACAAGAACTGATAAAGACAAACTATAAAAAATGAAATACAGTTCATGAATAGTAACGTAAAATACCCTATTTAAATATTTTGCGACGGCAATTCTCCATTCCATTTTTTATGCATGACTTGAAGGAACAGACGGAGTTGGTAATTTTTGTATCATTAGGCAGGGAATTCCGTAATATGCCACCACGAAAAGATAAACTATCGTATCGTTGCCATGTTCGTTGCGTGTGGTACTATAGCAAATGAACGATAATATAACAAATAAATTATATTATCGTTAAGTTGCCATAAGTAGTTAGAGATGCCATGGGAAAGAAGATAAATCGTTCTTTCAGATGGTATGCCTCAAATTGACTCAAATATTATTATTTCCTGAAGGATCTTGAATAAAGTTGGAGTGCGCTTTTTCTGAAATACCCTGTATAGCTACGTTAATCTGATTACAAGTTCGTAGTTATCGCTATTGATAGACTGATGGACGTTCAAACCACGACTCATTGACGACACCGTTTCGTCACATTGAAAATTAGGACGAAATTGTTTCCCTCGATTTCATGTTTGGATATGGAAACCATAGCAACACTGTACGAGAAGCTGAGTGCTCCAGGCAATGGTGGATGGCCTTAGTTGTTGGCTCAAGCCTCGGATGATAAAACGCCTTAAAATTCGGGTTTTCAGTAATGTTAGCAATGAACGAACGCCACAAGTATCCAGATGAATGTTTCCTCAATCCAAGAATCAACAAACCTTTCACTTTCAACCAGGATTCCTCATTTTGAAGGCCACTTAGCTTCCGTGAGCTCACCACACGGCAATCAGAATTTCCAATTGCCGAATGCTGCCATGACTATGCCTAGCCTCGTTTGTGCGTGAATAGAAAAATCGGTGTCCCATCTGTCCCAAATTTTCATGTGAAAGTTCATAAGGCCCAGTTTGAGCAAAAAAGTTGTTGCTGTTGCTGTTGTCGGTGTCGTTGTTGTTGCGATAACTGGGATTATCTCGTGAGTCTATATCTACGTCTCAAGTAGTTACATTGTTTTATGAGGATACTGTTGCTACAACTCTGGCTTGCTTTTGGTCGAAGATTGTGCAGAATCTTTGCATTTGTTTCTAAGTGTCCACTGTAGAAACTTGTAATGGCAAGTCCAAAAAAATACTTGATCTTGCTGAAACATCAACTTTAATCTTAAAGAGAATCAACGGAGATAAAAGCTCCACGCGGAAGGAGTCTGGGTATTCTATTATTAGCCTATTATATTTGATGATTTCGAGACGATCATGGATATTGTTTAGCAAGAGGAACAATAACGTCCGTGGGAGTTTTCTTTGTCCTATTTATAGATGACCTCCTCTTAGCTCCGCCCATTCACTTTAATTTAGTTTAACTCATTGTGCTCTGGTTTGATTGCAAATGATGAAATTGCCAACAAGTGTTAATTATTTGCTATCGCTAGATTTTTCACCTATTACCTTGGTTTATTTTTTACGCTAGAAATGGCGAACGAGCTGTGCTGAGACTGAAATAAGCACACAAGAAGTGTTTCTCTCATTGAGCCAAAGGAATCGCGTTTTAACGTGTAAGCTTTTAGACTGTTCAAACGTTACAGGTTTTTTTTAAATGCATCTTTTATTTTGTAGAGCTTTGCTTGTTCCTGAGAGGGAACTCACAGAAAGTTTACAAAGCACAGAGCATTCTGAATAAAGTCAACACAGAGGTAATTTAATTAATTTAATTAATTCAATATAAACAAAAGCTATATAGAAGGTTCTTATGCACATGATATTACCATAATATTACCTAGGGGATGCTCCTTGATTTAGATATGTTGTAGTATTCTAAAAAAAAGGGCCTGGTCTCAATATCTTTTCTTGGAACACACAACATTTCCCTAAAAAAGCCTTTCCCCCTGTTTATTTGAATTTGCCGAGTTGAAACAAAATGAAACCTTCATAAATAAACTTATCAAAAGCTACTCTTTCAGAAAATTTTTTGGTGTTGTATGTTTCTCCTCGTACTTTTGGAGATATTCTTGATTAAAGTCAAATTTTGCCCTCTGAGGAAGATGACAAATGTGAAAATTTGTCTGAAGAAAATTGTTGCTGTGGTAAAAGTGGACTTGATAAAACATTTTCATCTTGCTTTTCAATAAACAGTGACTATTTACGTTCTAGTAATGCTGATCAACATTTAAAAACAGTCAAATACAACCTTTCTGTATCACTCTAATGCACCGTGCATTGTCAAAATCTTCCTCGAGTTCCTGTCCATGTTCTTCAATTGATCTGTCGTACATTTCAGGATACCTGCTCCGTATCTCAATACTGATAAAGCCCATCTGTTAATTGCCAAGATCTTATTCCTACCATTCAATTTTGATTTCAAAAACAGCGTCAACCTCCTTCTTCGATCTTATCGATTTCCACAATGCTTGCATCCACTTTCATCGATTTCTCTCATCATTTGTCTATTTGGAAATGCAATAATTTAGCCTCGCAACTTTCCCCCTCTTCAATACCAACACTGCACACTTGTTTAATCCGAATTGCATCCCGATGTCTTCGCTGAAGAGAT
Organism: Aurelia aurita complex sp. Pacific; assembly: GCA_004194395.1. Taxonomy (NCBI): domain Eukaryota; kingdom Metazoa; phylum Cnidaria; class Scyphozoa; order Semaeostomeae; family Ulmaridae; genus Aurelia; species Aurelia aurita complex sp. Pacific. The sequence continues at coordinate 133,940 of REGL01000790.1, read as the reverse complement.
GTGTAGTTTGCACCAGTGAGTCTATTTGGTCCCGATTCTTAGCAAATAATTTATGATTGTCCATGAATGATAGATGATTAATGCTGAATTCCTTGTCACCCCAGAAGCTGCTACTGTCCTCAAGATCAATGTCAATTGGATCATACATAACACAAGCAGTGGTGAAGATAGGCTGCCCTCTGGAAAATCCCCCTCTGCATTTGCACATCTTCCAAGCTTTCACCAGACCATGTTAATTCTAGCTTTCATGATGGCATACTATCACTCAGTAATTTTCTAACATTTTCTGCTATCCCAAACATTTCCAGGCATTCACTAATCCAGCTATGGGGCACCATGTCGTATGCCTCTTCGTTATCAATCCACGCCATAGCTAGATTAGTCTTTCTCCTTTTACAATCTTTCAGCACTGTCTTATCGATCAACAGTTGTTCCTTTGTTCTACGACTCCTCTTCCGACAACCCTTCTGTTCATCTGGCAATACTTTTTCCATTTCCTAGAAGCCATACATCTCTTCTGCAATCGTGCCCGTTAGTAACTTCCACATTAAAGGACAAGTCCGGGGTTGGAATAATTGTTCATAAAATGAAAGATCACAATGTTGTGAATGGTGTGTAGTACTTTTTTCAACCTTCTCTGTTTTTTCTCTGCGAAATTGTGCATTTAAATCTGTGAAATGATCGAAATGACGTCATTATTCATGACGTAATTTCACCCATTTCGCCTTTGACCTGAACGAGGCTGTTTTCTTATAAAACTCTCAAGTAATTTCCGACGACACAATCGAACCTCCAAACCGAGGCTAGCCATTTTATCGCGTTTTCAAAATGGCGACGACATTGGGCCTAACTTACGAAAAATGTCGTACGAATTTACAACAGAAAAAGACATCAAAACCCGGAAAAAAGGTACAAGCAATGCTTGGCAGTTGGTAAGGTTGCTTTTTGACATTAATTGTAGAAACCCTGGACTTGTCCCTTAAGGGTAGGCAGGATATGGGTCGATAATTATCAACTGCTTTGCCCTTAACCGGATCCTTCTGACATAAAACAGTTCTCCCATATGTCATCCTCTCAGGTAGCCTGTTTGCACCGTTTATGATTTCATTGAGCTGATTTACTATTCTCTCGTGCAATGGTATGACAGTTGCTTGATCCAATAACCCTGGACCCGTCCCGTCTCCCCCTGGGGCCTCCCAATTAGGGATCCTTCTATTCTGTTTTTTAACCATCTCCACTGTTATCTCCAGTTCCCCCGTGTTCACGTTGTTTTGTTCTCTTTTCAGCTCCTGTCACTATTCCATTTGTCTATTATGTTCTTGTTCTATGCTCCAGATCTCACTCCAACAATTCTTACTCTCTTCGGCATCCGGTAGTACATTCTCGCCACTAGCTCCCCCATTCAGTCATTTAAACACTTTTTTCTGCTCCACTGCAAACATTCGATTCTGTCTGTATTGCGTTATTCTAACGCCATACCTCTTTATCTTTGCAGCTTTTGCTAATAACCTTTGCTTCAGCTCTTCTATGTCGTTGTCAGGCCTTAATCCTAGCTGTTTGGCTACCCCAACACTGGCTGCTTTAATGATGTTGTTAGTCTGAGTGATATCTGCTGTCGCAAGGTGTTTAATGGCTCCATTGACTTTAGCTGTTTCTTCACTCAATCTTTGGTGATCAACTTTCATAAACATGATGTTATCATTTGTTTCTTCTTGTTCCATCAATCATTTTACTTCCTCGATGATCAGTTGCTCTCCACGTGTTATTACTGCAAAGAGAATTCCACACCGACATTTTAAAAGATTTGAGCCCTATGTTCATAAATCCCTATGGAGAAGTCTCCGTGCACGTTTGTGCTATCAGTAATAATAGTACCTGTAATAGTAATAATAGTACCTGTCTCTTTTCAGCTCCTGTCACTATTCCATTTGTCTATTATGTTCTTGTTCTATGCTCCAGATCTCACTCCAACAATTCTTACTCTCTTCGGCATCCGGTAGTACATTCTCGCCACTAGCTCCCCCATTCAGTCATTTAAACACTTTTTTCTGCTCCACTGCAAACATTCGATTCTGTCTGTATTGCGTTATTCTAACGCCATACCTCTTTATCTTTGCAGCTTTTGCTAATAACCTTTGCTTCAGCTCTTCTATGTCGTTGTCAGGCCTTAATCCTAGCTGTTTGGCTACCCCAACACTGGCTGCTTTAATGATGTTGTTAGTCTGAGTGATATCTGCTGTCGCAAGGTGTTTAATGGCTCCATTGACTTTAGCTGTTTCTTCACTCAATCTTTGGTGATCAACTTTCATAAACATGATGTTATCATTTGTTTCTTCTTGTTCCATCAATCATTTTACTTCCTCGATGATCAGTTGCTCTCCACGTGTTATTTCTGCTGCTTCATTGACTTCAATTGCAATGTCATCCTCATTGAACTCATTCATTTCAACCTCAACATTCAAGACTATTTCTTCCCCGCGATTAATGTCATTTTCGTCTTGCTGTGCTTCCTCACCCTGTTGTACCAGTCTTCTCCTTGTGGCCTCCAGTTCCACCTCTGAAAGCCAACGAATTATTAGTATTATTACTATTATATTCTGAATGAAATGCCCAATGTATTCCCAAAATGACTCTTTCCTACGAAGTGAATAGACATTATCTGCCCCATCGATTATCCTAATTTCATTATTATTATTATTATTATTATTATTATTATTATTATTATTATTATTATTATTATTATTATTATTATTATAGCATTATTTACAGTTGGTTAATATGATAGTTATAATTTGAGCTACTGTAATTAAGACCAACTATTTACGCAAAAAGGAAAACTAATTACTATAAATGAATAACTAGTTATACCGGGTGTCCCAAAATGATGTATTTTCTTTTGATTGCTTATATGAACATAGCCAATGAACCGATTTTCAAAAACTTTATTTTAGCCGATTGTCGAAAGGCTAAATTGTATTCGAGGATGTTTTTTGTGCTTCTACTCCGATGTTTTCATGTCGAAAAGAAGATCGACAAACCTGCTCAAATTCAAGCCTTAGATGACATGAAAAGAAACGGCCTACGTTTCCAGTCAACATTTTAGATGTGATACAAAAGGCTGAACTTATATGTCGTTCAGAAAAGAAACAAAATCAGTTGATACTGAATTCAGAGAATACGAATACGAGTTCAGCCTTTTGTATCAGATCTAAAATGTTAACTGGAAAAATTGGCCATTTCTTTCTCATGCCATCTATGGATTGAATTTGAGCAGGTTTATCAATCTTCTTTTCAACATGAAAACATCGTCGTAGAACTACAACCAACATCTTCGAATACAATTTAGCCTGTATAGGCAATCAAATAAAACAAGTTTTTAAAAATCGGTTCATTGGTTATGGATATGTAAGCAATCAAACGATAATACATCATTTTGGGACACCCGTTACATGAATATACTTTTGATGAAATTCCCACGGACTCTACATATTTACATATTTTGCATGAACAATTATCACCTTTCCACTCTTTAATTGATCTCTTAAAGCTAGCACTGGTTTCCAGGCTTTTTATAGAGTCAGACAAAGTGTTCCATAGGATGGCACCCCTGAAGGATAATGAATCATTCCCATATAACAATGTGTTAGTGCTCGGTAACTGAAGAATATTTTTAGTCCATAGGTTATAGGCTACATAGCATAGGGCTCAAATCTTTCAAATCTTTAAAAAGGTTGGTGTAAAATTCTATTGCAGTTTTCTTTGAATTGAATGGCTTGAAAGAAACTCATGGTACTTTGCTGTAAATCTGCCGTGGAAATTTTTTGGTATATTTATTTTTTTCAAAATGGCAGCAATTTAATTATTTTTGAAAAAATTCATGGAAAATTTTGAAAAAATTTAAATCATCGTAAATCCTAAATACAGGAAACATTATATAACCTTCAAGAAAACCATAGTTTATGAAGGTCTACAATATGGAGGCAAGCAGAAATCTGTAGCTTTTCTAGTTTAGGATTTAGAAATTTGATGACGTCATAGCCTCAAATTTAATGAATGCCGCCATATTGAAACTAATCAAGATATCAATGAATTGTAACGGCAGATTTACAGCAAAAACCCTAAGTTCCTTCCAAGCCATTTAATTCAAAGAAACTGCAATATAATTTTACACCGACCTTTTTAAAGAGCCCTATGTTAGGCTACATCAATTGTCTGGAAGATATTCCACATAAATGATATATTTTTAGACCACTTCACAGAAAGAAAAGGATCATGGGTAAGTAGGGCAAAATTTGATTCTTCGAACGCATATTTCAACAAAATATTTCATTCCTTTCATCTCGGCGTACTATCCAGTTCTGGCTCTTATTCGCTCAAACTTTTATCAAACTTCATGCATATAACACAGCACTTACCTGGAACATAGGGCTTTGCATTTTCAGTTTTCTTTTCCGTATGGACTTCGCTAAATTTATGTGCTTCCTTCACAAACTGCGGTCTTCTTCGTGATTGAAACCCAATCGCAAGTCTTTACTAGTAAACCCCTGCCCCACTTTTCGATTGCTAGAACCATGTTCAACACAGCATGCGCTTGATTTTCAAAATGAAGGCCCCTCGTACCCTTGTTTCAAATTCCAAAAAGTCTCCTTGCCGTATCTTTCTTCCTTCAAACAAAATACGCTTGTATTATTTCACTTGTTATGTTCGAGGCCCTGCAAGTTCTCAAATCGATTCGAACGCACCTGTGAAACCCTTCTGAAACTGTCTGGGAATATCACCAAATGCGTCAGGGGGAAAACCAAGGGGTGAGCCAAGTAGGGGACAGGGACAAAGTTCTCTATTCTCTATCTATTTTTGAGAAAACTTGACTGGCCATTTTCCTGTTGAGCGTGTTTAAAATGCCAAGAAACGTATCTGCAGCAGTATTAGAGACAGCATGACAATTCATGAATTAAACAATAAGAAATAAATTGAAAAACTTTTGGTAATAAAATGCGAAAAATAACATGTTGAAATGAGAAACCTTTAATACATGGCCTGATCCAAGGTTCTCGCTAAAAATAAGTGATACCTTTAAATTTAGTACAGAATGGCAACAAAGATGACAACAACAAAAGAAGGGCTCTTTAAATCTTATTGAGGAGGTGGACAGGGTCCACGAAAAGTTTTTCTACATCAATGGAAATATCTTCCAGCCTCCTACCCTGATCCTCTTATACACTCTTTCTTTATAAGAATAATATTTATGAGAATATTCAGGCTTAGATTCATCCAATTTTTAAGAATATCATAAGAATATCGCTCAGCCCCAGCTCGCATATTTGTGTCTCATTTTTCAGCAGTTGCCTGCTTTGCGATGTTTGTTATAGCTGCTTAAATTTTTCTTTCGTTCCACCATTTTCTCGTACTATTTTTGCCTGAAACCATATCAAATTTGGAAAAAAACAAGAATACTTTAATAATGTTTTCAGATTTAAAATGAAAATTTCTCTAGCCGAAGCTGAACAAAATTTATAGCATTCTTTTAAAAAAGGAGCGTATGTAGTTTCTGTTGAAAGAGTTGTTGAAGGATGCTAGAAATACGAGGTATCGGAGGGGTCAAATGCAGATGGGTTTGAATGAGAAGAGCAATTTCAAGTGATAGGAAATTGCCTGTAAGAAAGAGTCTAGAAATGGGGTTTTATCAACTCTGATGAAGCTCCATTTGTGTTTATTGAATGTTCTCTTTTTTATTTATAAGAATAATGTTCATAAGAATATTCAGGCTCAGAATCATCCAATAATTTTTAAGAATACTATAAGAATATTGCTAAGCCTTCACTATTTATGTCTCATTTTTCAGCAGTTGCCTGTTTTGCGCTGTTCATAACAGAGAATAGCATGACAGACATACACACATTCTTCTTTATAAGAAACCGCTTATAAGAAACGGTAGGCTCAATTTTTCGAAAGTTAAGAAACAACCCTACCTGAATTGAAAAAGCTAAGAAACTTATGTAATTTGCACTCAAAAATGTTTTGACCCTATACAGTAATAGCAACCCTTTTTACATTGTTTTAGGTGCGATGTTGTTCTGAGATAAGTAATTTGAGAGCTCAAAAAATACGTGTAACTGTACACTACCATAAAAAAAGATTAGAAACTCGTTAGAAATCGTTTGTAGCGAAATTATTCTAAAATTTAAGAAACTACCTTCCAGCCCTGGGAACTTTAATTTCATATTAAGTATATTCGAAAATGAGTGTACATTTCTTCGCAAATCTTTCCTCCTACACTTTCAGATTAAGTTTTTATTTGACCCTTGATTCAGCAAGTAGATACTGTAATTTTCAAACTTGAACTGATGCAACAGACGATACGCGTATTTCTTTTCATAAGAAACTAAGAATTGAAGCCTACTGAAAGGTTTTTTAAAATCATCAGATTTTCAGTTCTCAGAGTTTCTTGTAAGTTTCTTGGAGATTCCACAACAATCGTGTTTTACGCAATTTGGTTGGCCTATTTCGTGGAGGTATGACTATAGCATATCAGCCAATCAAAATTTGTTTGCCTGTGCAGCATTATAATTGTTCACGAAAAGAATAGAGTTTTGCTCACTCAGTTATTGAAAAACCAAGTTATTCATGATATCGATCTTGATTTCAAATGTTTTAAGGGCATTTGTTATTAATGATTTTATTTTGATTTATTTTGTGTACTAGCTTATCTTCAAGCCAAAGACCAACACCATCAATAGCCTAGAAAGTACTGATCACGCAAAAGATGATGTCATGACGTTGCAGGAACTCTTTGCATTGATGGATCATGTCCACCAAAAAATGCACGGTGTATCACGTGAGCTTGCTTTTCAATATTTGACTGAAAATTGCAAATTTTGTAGTATCACCATCTCCGGTACCAACTGATTAGCGTATGCAAACGTAACAGCTTCTATGGCTGATTTGTCAAGCTGCAGATGTAACCAAACCAAGCTGCATAAAGTATCTATCTCACTTGTGCTTTCGTTGTTAAGTGTAATGTATCCTTACAGGGAGGCCTGCTATAGGAGGACTTGTGATCAGCTAAAATGTGTTTTCAACCAAGCAAAAAGTTCCTTTGTGACCGCTATTTAATCGTACAGATAGACTCTCCACAAAAAGGGAGGTTTAAGAAGCCTATTTTCATTACTTTATTTAAAATAGGCTGGACAGATTTCTAGGTATTTAAAGCTAATTTAGGCCTACTATGCATGTAGATTTGAGGCATGGGACCCCTAGTTTAACGTCCCTTCCGAAGGACGGCAAAGTGAGTTTCTTAGGGAGGCACCGGGAAGGTCACCCATCCGAATTTTCACCTCACACGACCGAGCTTAACTTCTGTCTTCTAACGGATACTGTATAGGCCGCTCGGCCACTCACCCCTTTGTTCCCAGTAGAGACCACAACAGCAGCTTTTCACGTATGATCAGTATCGGTTTTATGAAGAATTTATCATCTTGATGGTAGGCTATAGCGTTGTGGTTAGAACGCTGCCTCTCTATGCTTTAGGTGGTGGCTTTGAATCGCCGAAAAGTAACATGTGAAAATATTTCTGACGCTACAGTTGTATTATTCTTTGGTGGTTGGATTTTTTATCGCTCTTTTACGCTTTAAATTGTACTTGATTATGCGTTGGTATTTTCTTACATCTGGTTTTTCAATAAGTATCTCTACGATTCTCTATATAACTCAATAAATAGAAAAATGCACGTAGTTTAAGTGTTTCAATTGATCAATAGCGGTCAACAGCGGTTGCGGAGGAATGCACGTAGATAAGAAGCGCATGGTGCACAAGCGAATGAATGTGTTCAATAGACTTATTAGCCACAGAGTTTTTGTTGTATTTCATTGATGTGAGTTTAAGGTTGAAAACAGTCCGGGGTAGTGATTTGATCGTTAAATGCATAAATAGCACCAGCCTATCTGTTGAACAAGGTTTACTACAGCAAGACAATTCAATTCTGATAATCAGTCTGTATGATCGATACGACCATTTCTGACTAATTTTTTTTCATACATTCTGCTAAAAATTTACAATACATATTTTCTTAATTACTATACTTTAAGCTACTTTACTCTACTACAAGGACAAGACCACAGGGAGCAATAACTATGTCTACCCACGTGGCCATTGTCTGACTAAGTGGAAGCCTGCTTAACTTTTTAATCTCTAATTACGACAGGGCAAGCCTCAAGAGACGTCACGTCAGCAATACAGTCGCCGAGGAGGAGAACGTATAGCAGAGACCTCTTGATACACTGTTCACGTTTGCCTGTTTCGCATGAATTGCCAGTGGCTTTCAAAGAAATCTTGAATGGTAGTGATTATGAACTGAGTGCTGCTATTACGATTGAGGTATATCTATTTACACACAGTCTTTTTATTTTTCTAGTACATAGCTGATGCCAGATCAAATGTAACTGCACTGTTTGAAATATTATCGAATTGATAAAATGTTTGTCGGTTTGAGAGACTGTAGTGTACTGTCTGCTTGGACGGCCTCCCATTCAGCAGACCTCAATAGCATAGATCCCAGGAACCCTGGACTTGCCCAAGTCCCTTTCATCACATCGAACAGCGAGAGCAGAGAAGTGCTCGAAACTCATCCCTCCAGCTCAGTTCGCTCGCTGTTCGGAGTTACGAGTCGGACTTGGGGCAAGTCTAGAGAACTCTAGCTTGATAGCCAGCCCACTACGGAAAAGAAGTGTCTGTTAAATATTGAATCAGAGTATTAGATCATTAGATTATCAGGGCTAGTGATCAGGCTAATACGTATAATGTATAATCAGTAAAATGTAATTTGTAACAATATTTTGACGTATTTGAAGGTACTATTTTTGCAAAGTTGCCAACTCAAGAAATGGTACTTTTTAAAATCTTTGATTGCTGAGAATGTTAGTAACATCATACTGCTCACACCATTTCAATGCCTGAATAGTTGCCGAGCGGTGATTTATTGTCAAGGGGATTATTACTGAAACAGGCTTTTCGTGCTCAGTGGAGCGTAGCTGTAGGACAGAGTGATCAGTTTGAGAGGATAGTTTCCCTCGGTTTCCCCTGCAAAAATTCGCTTTGCTGTGCTCCTAGAAATGACTTTCCATATTCCATTTTCTCTTAACATGTTCTAAAGTATATTCAAGTCATAGCGGCAATCAACATTTCAAGAATGTAAGAAAATGTAATCATGATTTTTGGCTCATACTTAAAGGGTCCATTTCATCCAGCATGCCTCGCACGTGCTGGCCCATGAAAATGGCGACAACAAATGACAACCACGTGCAAGGCATGCTGGCTGAAACAGACCCTTTGAGGTTTCTTTAAACTGGCTCCGTCTCCAAATAGTTTTTGAAACGGGGAATTTTTCCAATTGTTCGAAGGCAATATCACACAGACCTTTCATTTTTTCATTGAAAGCGTTATTTTGAAGGTAAATTTATCTACAGAGGAATGAACCAAGCAATCATATCTCTTAAAGATTGCTCGGATATAAGAGGATTTTTGATGGTTACATTTTGGTGGCTTGGGTAAAGCCACTGTGAAGATGTGAAGAGAAAACAAATTGAGAAAGATTGTGAGAGGGCTGGAACGAGACATGAAAATATGATTATGTGATTAGATGAGTGAGAGCAAGGAGAAAGGAAAGACGTTAAGTGGAATAGGTTGTGGAGAACGAAGTTATACTTTTTTTTTTTTTTTTTTTTTTTTTAGACACGTGAGAAAAGAAAACGAAATTACTTGTTTTATTTTGAGTTTAGCTGCTTCGGTGCGCTTCGTTACACCACCAAACAAACTGCAGAAAACAACAGACACGTGTCTAAAACAATGGTGCTTACTGATTTGTTTGCAATTTGAAGACAGAGCCCCTTTGGGATCTTGTCGAGAAAATGTTTTTTTTAGATTACAGCAATAGAAAATTTTCTTTTGTGATTTCATTCTGATCTAATATTTTCAAAACTTTCGCAAACAGAGCACAACCTCGTTTGCATGTACATCACACCTCGCAACATGAGGCTCAATGCAGGTTTCGCATCCCGCGCCTTTGGCGCTCCCTGATCCAAGGCAATGGTGTTTACCGATATGTTTGCAATATAGAGACGGAGCCCGTTTAAGGGATTTTCGTCGAAAAAATGACTCATAGATTCCAAACGAAGTGCGTGCCATATGCCAAGTACTTTTTTTTAGATTAATGGGTAATTTCTGTATTAAACAGAAGCTCACCAATTTTTACTGCGATATTCAAACCGGAAGCAATTTTTACTCACCCAGTTAATCAATGGATACGATTCTGGTCCTAAGAGCATCTTTATTTACCTCTTCTTTTTATTTCTAAGCTGCTGCACAATACTCTCATTTTTCATAAAAAACCCGATTGTAACATTCTCCTTTCCTTTTTTGTAGAGCAACGATGCATTCCAAGGATTGCCTTCCAGCAATGTTTACAAGCCGCCAGGCCACCGATCCTCATTCTCATAATTTGATGAGATAAAATCTTCAACGAGAAATCGTCTTCGTATCAAGGGTATGATGGATGCGACTGTAATAACGTCGATTTGTGCAGAAGAATGTTGTGAAGTTGAGACGATACTGGAGTCTCATTGTCAAGAAAATATCATTTTGTTCCCGTATCTTGTTTACCGAATTTAATTAGTTTGAAAAATCTAGAATGCAAACCAAGATTACATGAAACAGACTTTAGCAAAGACATTTTAGCTATTCTATAAAAGGGCCTGGATCGAACATTATTTTTATACATTTTTATATGCAACGCTCGATCGAGTGGCAATAGAGCTTCTATCACTATTGAGCACATTCGAAAATTCTACAAAATGTAGCAAAATAGCGTTCGATTCTCATTCTTTTCAGAATAGCTGAATGGTCTTTTCTCGACTTTAGCAAGACTTTAGCAATTCTGCTTTGCAAAGGTCGTTATATCGGGTGCGCCCAAAAAAAGCTATCGCCTACGATAAATTGCTCACAAAAGGCCGATTTTAGGATTTGTGATTTAGTCTTTCTTTAAAGTCCCGAATAATTCTTGCCAACTTTTGTTGATTTTTAAGTGGCATAAGCGACGCATCCATATCCATTATGTATTTAAGGTACTGATGTACAGAGAATACTCAAAATTGTTAAATGTTTTGGCGTATCCAGCATATAATGCGTTGAGCATCTTTAGCCGCCTTAAAGTACATGTTTTTAAGAAAGATTCTTTTTTCCTTTTGCGTACGAGCAAAGGTTCCAAATCTTAAAGATAGTCGGTGTGAAATTCTATGACCTATTCCTTTGAGCTGACTGGCTTCAAAGAAACTTTAGTTAATTCGGTATAATCAACCGTTGGGGTTTTTGAAACCTCATATATTTTTAGAATGAGAATGTTTTTCTTCTTTTAAGAATTCAAGAAAAAATTACAAAACTTAGAACCATCGCAATTTCTAAATTTTTGACGAAACGTGAAATAATTTTCAAGAAAACCATGTTTTATGGATGTCTACGATGTGATATGGTAGGCACAAATAGAAAAAATGGAAAAATAGAAAGTAAAGAACAATAGATACAGAAATAAATAAATAAATGAATAGAGAAAAATAAAAAAGTACTGTCATTTTTCTCATTTAGAATTTAGACATTTGATGACGTCACATCCTCAAATTACTCTGTAGTTTTGTAAAATGTTAGAGACTGCTGAAAATTCCAACTGTCCTACGGTTGAAGTATAGATAAGTAGCTAACGGTCCTTCCAAGCCATTCAATTCAAAGAAAATACAGGTTGTCTCATAAAATACTTCCAGTTTTAAGCTCAAATATCTCTCGATGTACTTATCCTACCAAAACTAATAAAACATTCACTAAAAGTGTAGAAATGCAGTTACTAACTGAGCACCAGTTTGATAAAATCAAGAATCGGAAACAAAACCAGGGGGTTGTAAAATCTGAATCAACTTTTCAGCATTTATATTTTACGAGTATTCAAAAGTAAACCTGAGGTTGAAAGCTTACCATTTTCGCTACACTGACATCCGTTCTGCTTACAGAAATCGAGTTTGATACAATTAACATATATTTCATTTGCAGGGGTGTAATTGATGTTGAGTTGAATGAAAAATTATGCGCATATCATCATGGTATGGCCAATTACACATGTTGATATTGTAGAATGCTGCTTACAAATGCCAAGAAATTGATTAACATTTGACGATCCCCGTTTTCGCTTCCGTTGCTCAGTCTAATCAAACTTGTGCTCATTTGGTGGTATTACTGCGCTTTTAGAAATTGTTTTATTTGTTTTGCTAGGATAGGCAGGTCGAGAGATATTTGAGTTTAAAACTGGAAAGCTTTTTATGAGACACCCTGTAGGTCGTAGAATTTTACACCCACCTTCCCATGCTACTGCGTATGCTGTTTAATAGTGGTTTGGTCTGAAACATTCTTCGAAACTGAATCGTTTTATGCATGGTTCATACTTGTGTAGATTGGAAACATGTCAGATTGGAAACATGATACCATTTTGTTCCTGGGAAAGCAGCGGGCGATTTTATCTTATTTCTACAGGAATTTTGCAAGTAAGGAAGGGTATGTTGTAATTCTGAATCTGACCTTTAAATGAATTGGATGATTCGATGCAGTTTCTCAGTTAAGAATCAAAGCAGGCATTAAGTCCAAAAGAAAGCTGTAAGAAGTGTAACTTCTGTGGCAAGCCTGTAAGTAACTTTTGTAATTCCATTGATTTCAAGTTGTTCGTCGCCTGTCCACCTTCCTTTTTTGCATTCCGTTTTGCAATGATTTGAACACCCTGTTCTGCAGTCAAAACTGATCATGCTGGATATCATCATTCTACTGGAAATTAAATTTCTTTCAAAAGGAAACATCAGCACGCATCAGTAGCTATACTATCTGATTATCTGAATGCCAATGCTCAAGATGGCCCTCTTTTATCTTCATTTCACCTGTTAATCAGTTTACATTGCCTAGTAAGTCCTACTCCTACGTCACTTTTATTTTGAATGCATGAAGCCTTTTCCTCGGCCTTTTCCGCTTGCTGTAATGGTTCAGTTCTGATTAGAGACTTGCACATAGAGATACAATATTCCCTGCAATTTTTGCGCCCAAAATATTATTGATGTTGTTTTGCGCCTACAGTTTTGGTACACCTGCAGATGTATGCACACTTACGTTTTGGTGTTGTTTTTTGGTTAGCTGCAACCCTACCAGCCGACGAGGGTAGATCTCGTGATAATAGCATCCGTTGCTTGCGATTGACACAATGACCAGCAAATGCAATTTAAAGACAAATGAAACGTCGGCCGTACACACCAGTGCAATTTGATTAGCGAATAAGATTTAAAGATTAATAAGATTTCAGCGGCAGATGTTGGGATGTTTCCTTCTTTCCTTACTTACTAATGTATTCTTTTAACCACCCATTTTCATTTGAACTTCGAGTGAGCTTACCTATCTACAGCCCTTGTTCGTAGTAATTAAATCAATGGAACTCTGGTACGTTTTTGGCAATGCAATACCACGTACAGCTGCTCTGCCGGATGCTTTGGATCCATTTTTCATGTAGATTTCGAATTTTGAAGTAATTTTTCTGAAATTCTGCGTTATTGTCCTGTGGCACCACAAAGAAATTCATAGGAATTCTTTGAAACAATAGTGGTTTCATCAATAAGTGAATTAGGCAGGAAAAAAGGTGCCAAGCTGTAATTTATATTAATCGATGCAGAATTTCTTCCTCTACAATGTATTCAAACTCTGCTTGAAACTGCGTCCCATCTTCTTCTGGGATAATTCAATTTTTGTTGATCAAGCTAATGTTAATTCAAAGATTCTCATCAGTGGCGGATTTAGGGGGGGCAAGTGGGGGCAATTGCCCCCCCTTCACTATGAAAACTCAGCTTGGCGCCCCTCTTTTGGCGAGAAAAGCGCCCCTCTTCCTGACTCTAACTCTTAATTTTTCAACTGTTTCGATTTAAATGTGGGGGAAACATATAAATCAAGGCGTTATTTAGCAGTAAACCACAGAGTTTTCTTTGAAAAGCGTCCAAAAAATTTTCGCACGCCTTCGGCGCGCTCAATTTCTGTCGTATATTTGGCGCCCACTTTGCAAGTTGCCCCCCCTTCAACTTCGGGCTGGATCCGCCCCTGATTCTCATAAACATCTTTGTGAGATCACAACAAACTGGCGCAGAATTTCCTAAAATTACGCCAAAAGTCGGAATCTACACGACAAATGAATTTGAAACAACCACAAGTGACAAAAAAGGCAGAGCAGTTGCAAGTAGTATTGCCCTGCCAAATACGTTACCAGGTCACCTGTGGTTCAGTTAATACGAATATTCAATTAACAAGGGTGTACGTTCCAGGGCAATTTTTGTGGCCCTCTTTGTTGACGTTCGTGGCATGACAATTCAACCATAAAAGTTCCTTTGTCGGCAATTTGTAATCGATTTTTGCAGCCGTGTCAATCTAAAGCAGTGAATGCTACCGGGTGATTCACAGAAACTGATAACGCTTGCAAACGTATCAACTTGGATAAGAAAATTTTGATTGTCAAAATTGGTAAGAATGTTCTCAAATTACAAGTGATTTTATAGAAATGCCTGATCTCAAAATCCCTCTAAACAGGCCTGAGATAAAGTTTGCTAGCGGTCCGACCCCATGATGTTACAAAGAAGCCAAGAAAGCTGAAGGACTGTCCCAAGTGAATATGGTTATGCACAGCCTTTTTATCTACAAGGTAAAAGTTTGAAAGATAGATAGACTGGCAAGGCTTAGGCATGAAAGTTGTAAGTCTAAGTTGCTGGCATATCTGATCAACGATTTAAGGCCTTTTTTGAAGAATTTAAGATGAAGCATTGCTGTCAGTGGCGGACTGGCCCACCGGCCCACCGGCCCGTGGCCGGTGGGCCCCCCTCAAAATCTTGTAAAAAGGGCCCCCTTTTTACTGGAAAAGGGCCCCTTTTGCAAAATAAGGGACTTCTTTAGTAGTTTTTCATTTTGAATAATGGACATCTCACTTCACATTTGAATCCTTCCGTGTTAGTGTACTTGTTCAAAGAAATGAATATAGTCGGAGAGTGAAGATACGGATGGCGAAGAAAGGAGCACCGTTGCAGAAAAAGTAAAGGTCCCCTCCACCCCTGTAAAAAATGGTTCTCGAGATCAGTGGCGTGGCCACGGGGGAGGGGGCAATTGCCACCCCCCCCCCACTTTTGTCGAAAGGTGGTCCTCGAGATTTCTCTAAAACCGAAGAGAAAATAGCTGGGTATAGGTTGGGAAAGAATTTTCCGAGAAATGTCAAATCTTGGCACTGGCAAGCATCATATTGGGAGATGCATTCTAAGCCAAAGTAAAGGACCTTTCTTCAAAAATTTTCCTCGTGCTCTGATTCATAGGATAACTGTTCCAAAACGATCAAGGTTTCCTTGTGGCTAAAGGCAAGCATGATACTAGGAGATGCATTCTAAGCCAAAGTAAAGGACCTTTCTTCAAAAATTTTCCTCGTGCTCTGATTCATACAAAACCGTCACAAAACGATCAAGGTTTCCTTGTCGCTAAAGGCAAGCATTATATTAGGAGATGCATTCTAAGCCAAAGTAAAGGACCTTTCTTCAAAAATTTTCCTCGTGCTCTGATTCATAGGATAACTGTCACAAAACGATCAAGGTTTCCTTATCGCTAAAGGCAAGCATTATATTAGGAGATGCATTCTAAGCCAAAGTAAAGGACCTTTCTACAAAAACTTGTCTCGTGCTCTGATTCATAGGATCACCGTCACAAAACGATCAAGGTTTCCTTGTCGCTAAAGGCAAGCATGCTATTGGGAAATGCATTCTAAGCCAAAGTAAAGGGCGTAGCCACAAATATTTTCCATGGGGATTCGCATTTTCAAAGAAAGTGACTTTAGATTTGCTATTGCTATTAGCTTTGCTCCCATTTAGACCACACCCACTTAGGGCCCCCTTAACTTATCCATGGCCGGTGCAAAAATGGGAGCCAGTCCGCCACTGATTGCTGTAAATCATTTGTAATTTGAGAACGATAAGACCTATTCTGACAATTAACTTCCTTGTCTAAGAACATATAGTAGCTACACAGCTATTGTCAATTTATAGAAATTTATATAAATGGTTTTCGAGCTGCAGGCTATTAAGCGTCTGAAAGTTTTTGCTAACCCGGTATTATTGCAACATATGCCCCCCACCGGCCATAATGACGCAGTTCAAGATAAAAGAGAATTTGGCCTTGTGCCGAAAACTTTTGTTTGTTTTGAAACCAATAATGATGGAGTCTACAATGTTACTGTATAACTGGAGACAATTTTAAGCCTAACATATTTTGCTCTTCACACAATTCAACATTTTTCATTTCTCGTGCATTGTTTTTGGTAGATTTTTCTTTTTGAAGATTTAAAGGGTGCATAAATTACAGGTAAAGGTGCAAATTATCTGTAGACTTGGTTGCTCGTGTCATTTTTTGTTCTGTTGATATTATAACTTTTATTTACTTACGACCTGATGAGATTGTCAAACTGTTAAAAATTTAACTATAGAGATTACTAATAGATATACCTTTTGCCAAGTTATGTTCAGTTTATAACGTTATACAAAGACGCCTGTATTAACTTATCATAAATTGCCTGTTACTCGTGACTTAAACTCTGCAGTTTCTCGGTAATTGCTTGCTCTTTCCATGGTCATGTGTGTTTAAGACCCAATGACTCCTTGCATATTTATCTCAGTGAAATTGATGATGTCCATTTCTTATTGGCTACCTTAGTCCCTTCAAATTTCGCTAATTTTCACACCGGAGGAGGGCGAAAATTAAAGGGGGTGAATTGCGGAAATATTTTGGGGGGCGAAAATTAGAGGGAGCGAAAATTAAAGGAAGCGAAAAAACCTATTTTCTATAAAAAAAACTTTAGTTTTAATTGTAATACAAAATCCAAACATGCATTTTTCTTAGATAACAATGATATTGCCCCCCCCCCCTGTGTCTAAGGGGTGATTTTGTTGTTCTAGTTCCACCGTGTTCTCTTCCTCAGGGCCATATCAATCCAAATTACGTCATATCAATCCAAATCAGGGGGCGAAAATTAAGGGAGTGAAACTCCTGCAAAACTTTTGCACAAGGGGGACGAAAATCAAAGGCAGCCAAAATTGAAGGCAGGCGAAATTTGAAAGGACTAAGGTATTGCAAATTCGATGGAATATATTCTGGCTCGAATATAGGTTTATAGGTACGATTATTTTTACTTTCATAAATGGAACTATGAGACTCCTATAGTATGCAAAGTATTTACTTATTAGGCGGGACCGCCCTGAAGTGGGTCCTTTTCCCCATACTCTCGCTCGTATTAACGGACAGTCTTGGTCACTATTTAGTAGATAACAAGTCGTTGATTAAATCCCATTCCTGTTCTATTGGTTTTGCTGAATGGTGTTCCAAATTCCGGTTCACCATATCCAGTCACGTCACAGCACAAAAATCCCCTTGTTCATGAAGGAATTTTAACCTTGCCACTCAGTTTTAAGATAAACTTCACATACTTTTTTCCAAAAAAAAAATAAGATCTTTAATAAAACTATCAGAATTTGAGTACTCACAGTTTCTTACGAGTTTTATGTTTACCTCCTGTACCCGTGTGACCTCATAAACATTTCAAAACGAAGTTTTAGAAGTCTTTCCATGAGCGATAGGACACCAAGTGTGTGCCACCTTAACGTTATTTTGGTAGCGAGCCACCTTAATCAATTGTTTTTAGTGTTTTTGCCTATTTTTACTTGGTAGTGAGCTAGACTGATTACGATTGAGTCCTAGTAATCGCTACCACCCAAACGCCCTACTCGCTCATACTAGTATGAGCGAGTAGGGTGGGTGGGTGGTAGCGATTACTAGGACTCAATCGTAATCAGTCTAGTAGTGAGCCACCTTATCGCGGTTTCACCATTTTGAAATTTTTGGTAGTGAGCCACCTTAAGTGCAGATCCACCTTAACCGTAAAGCCCTGAGAGGGAAAAACTTAAGGTTAAGTTTTTCCCTCTAAGGGCTTTACGGTTAAGGTGGATCTGCACTTAAGGTGGCTCACTACCAAGTAAAAATAGGCAAAAACACTAAAAACAATTGATTAAGGTGGCTCGCTACCAAAATAACGTTAAGGTGGCACACACTTGGTGTCCTATCGCTCATGGTCTTTCCATGGATCACCAAAGTATCTTGCTAAGCACAAATTGAATAATTTCACTTCAAACTGTTTGAATACACATATTATACCGTGGCTAAGCTGTATAGTCAACGGCTGAAGAGGGCCTTACTACTCAAAAAAGACAGGCAGCTATTTAGTTTCCTTTCAGACAAATATAAATGAATGAACAATGTTCTTTGCTTGTAGCTCCAGGACTGTACATTTCATAACATTTAGACGCCATATTTAAATAGTCTCTTTGTGATCATCAGAATGGCAGCGAGGATACCAAATGTTGTCAGAGCTTGGCTTGGCTGTACCAGGTGGCCATTATTTGAATCATTTCGATGAGATCTTGCATTAAATCGAACGGAAATGCGAGAGCTACGTCGTCTTGATGTAACTACCATACGTCGTCTTGATGTAACTACCATACGTCGTCTTGATGTAACTACCATACGTCGTCTTGTGACAAATGATCTTCTCCTTGACGCTGGCATGGCAATATGAGCTGGTTTATCCAGCAGATCAGTAGAATCCCAGTGATCTCCTATGCGAAATGAAAACGAAAACAGTTAAAGAGACATTGGCACCCAGGGTGCTTTGCAGGTGCGCTGCAATTTGAGACTGTCTGAAATAAAATTTGGCCTAATAGGCGGAGAATATGGATCCACACTTCAATAGTTGAACTGTTAGAGAAGTTTTGACTTTGATTGAATTTCTTATATCAGCCACTGCAGTGTGGATCCAAATGTTTCGATTAGGCCAAATTTGATTTTCAGAAACTCCGAAATACTGCAAGCTCGCAAAGGACCCTGTGTGACAATGGTTCGTGAATATCAAGTCCTTTTGGATTTCTAACTTGCGACTAATTTACAGCAGAGGAACCGTTCTGCTCATGCTTGATCTCCAAGCAATGTAAGTGGCTAGTGGAACAGCATATAGTGTTGAAGGACTGGTGCCAACGTAGTGGAAAAGTGACTTGTAACTCACAAGCATTTGTTGCGTAAGAAAAACTAGCCATGTTTGCATTCGGAGTTTGGTCAAAAATCAATATCAAAACAATTTTGAATGAATTTAAGCAAAAGTTTAGAGTGAATGAACTAGGCTAAGAAAATAGGTCTATAGAACGTAGCTGTAGGTCTGGAATATAGGTCTAAGAAAATCCTTTGCTTTTGCAGAAGAAATGTTTATATAGTTCTAGGGAGGAGATAATAAAATGCAAAGTTTTCCTCTGCAAGACCGTACAAGATGGAGCTGAAACTGCTGAAAGACAACTGCAGAGTCTAATTACCCCATGATTAAACGATGCACGAAATTACTAATTTAGAGACTTATAGTATTTTGTGAGAAAAGCTGCATATTTTGCGTTGCTATGTTGAAAGAAGATGCTTCTCTTTATCGGGTTCTTGGAACCAAATTCATTTCCTCTTTATAGTAGGTACTTCCCCCAGTGGCGTGGTGGCTCCAAATTGGCTGGGGGGCACAACCTGTTTTTGGCACCCCCTAGAAAACTGTGACTTTTGTCTCTCGTCTCCTACACAATGCCTAGAGGCTTTTAAGACTGGTTCCTTCTTTAGAAAATGCTTTGAAATTAAGGATGATGATTCTTCTGCACTCTCGTCGGAACAAAAACACGTACCATTTGGTGATGGGAGCAAATCTATGTGCGAGCGGAGCGAGCAAAAATTTTTTGAGATCATGCCCTTCTTATCGTTAGAAAACGCCTGGAAAGAATACCTCTCGTGGCCACAACACTGACTTTTCTACATAGGATTGGTTCACACTTGAGTAAAAACGCCTTGGAATTGGGATAGCACGATCTCTAGACACTTTATAAACGCGTTTGTAGTGAGTTATCGATTCCACATCGAATAAAAACATTTCTGATTCCATCNAAATTACTAATTTAGAGACTTATAGTATTTTGTGAGAAAAGCTGCATATTTTGCGTTGCTATGTTGAAAGAAGATGCTTCTCTTTATCGGGTTCTTGGAACCAAATTCATTTCCTCTTTATAGTAGGTACTTCCCCCAGTGGCGTGGTGGCTCCAAATTGGCTGGGGGGCACAACCTGTTTTTGGCACCCCCTAGAAAACTGTGACTTTTGTCTCTCGTCTCCTACACAATGCCTAGAGGCTTTTAAGACTGGTTCCTTCTTTAGAAAATGCTTTGAAATTAAGGATGATGATTCTTCTGCACTCTCGTCGGAACAAAAACACGTACCATTTGGTGATGGGAGCAAATCTATGTGCGAGCGGAGCGAGCAAAAATTTTTTGAGATCATGCCCTTCTTATCGTTAGAAAACGCCTGGAAAGAATACCTCTCGTGGCCACAACACTGACTTTTCTACATAGGATTGGTTCACACTTGAGTAAAAACGCCTTGGAATTGGGATAGCACGATCTCTAGACACTTTATAAACGCGTTTGTAGTGAGTTATCGATTCCACATCGAATAAAAACATTTCTGATTCCATCTAAACATCTTCAAAAGGCGCCTTCAAAAATCAAAAATTGAGGCAAAATATTTCCCACACTTTCTCTGTCACATTTATACATTCTAGCTCGTATTAGTGTGAAGCAAGCTTCCAGGCATTTGGCGCCCCCTAAACCTTGGGCGCCTTAGGCGCCCCCCCCGTTCTCACGTCGCTGGGGGGCACGTGCCCCCCGGCCACCACGCCACTGCGGTATGTCACATAAATAAAATAATTACGTCATATCATAAATAATCCCATTGCTCATCGAACATTGTCATGCAACCATCCCTCAAAAGATCTCAGAGAGCCGAGCTTGAACATTGAGAGGATCTGCGTTTCGAACTAAGGAAAGTGGATGCAGTCCGCTGAGAGTTCCACCACTTTTTAATGGTACAAACATCGCGTTTGACATCATTTAAAGGCCCATTTCCTTCAGATTTCAAATATTCAATGCATTTTCTTGGGAACTGTATAATTTTGGAAATGTTTAACTTTAGCAAAATTTAATGGTAGTGCAGGTTAGTACTGCCCCCAGACATCGGTAACAGAACTGAACAAATTTACCTGTTACTTGTCCGTATTACATGAATTGCAACCTGCACATGTATCAACCATGCAGTTTCCTTGGTTGGCTAAAAAGTCGAACTGCTCTGAATTGAATTTGTCACTTTGAACTTTGAGCCATTTCGATTGATGCCTGTTTTGCTTTTACATGAGAATGCAACGGTTAGAACACCTTTTTGTCCAGCTGGTATTTTTGGGAACTTTAGCTTACCTTAATTGGAGTGCAATGCTCTGACACTTTGATATTTCATCAATGTTGTCTATGTGATGTTTTGATGCATTTAAATGATTTTGATTTGACTCGTTAATTATCAAGTAAAGATATATGCGAATGGTTTGCAAGTTCGAAGCAATTTTGCAAAAACTTTCAATTTCTAACTGGGACTAGTAAACGGAACGGAGCGAACTAAACTCTTGATCGTTTATAAATTGTACTTATCTCGTTGAAGCTCGCAAACTCTTTTTTCTGCAAGCATAGTCAATGCTTCAAGGAAATGAAAAACATACAGTTTACAAACAAAAACTGAAGTGCACAGCTGCAATTCCTTGGGATTCAGTGTCCCTTGGTCAATTACCTTCATTTTGTTTTTCTGCAACGGTGACAGCCAAAGCCATAACCAAACAGCAGATCGAGATACACAGGATAAATAACGACTTCATGGTTCCAGATTGCAAACGATCCTTCTTTTCAAGAAATATTCAACGTTGATGCAGCCTCTTCGGTCCGGTTTTGAAACTTCGCTTTCGTTAGCTGTTCAGTCCGCTAACTCCTTTTATAGGCTTCAGCTCCTTTCATTATAAATATCGCTGTTACCTTTTGTCCAGAGAAGGGAAAATACCTTTACCTTAGCAATGCGGAAGAAGTATTTTAGTTTACAATACGAAACGACGTCTGTACGCTGTATCAAATTGTCATCCCGTGCAATTTTCCTTTTTAGAATTGATTTTTACGGATTCCTTAGAGGTAATCTGTGGTACTAAATCCGAAAATCAATGTTCCCAGGCCAAAAAATTCAAGAAAACATCGATTTCCTGCATGCCTTTGTGCCTATGATACCATGATAGTGTAAAAATCACAAAATCTACTATGTTTACTAGAAAATGTAGCTTTCAGGGCGAAATTACCATTTATGAAGTGCTGAATCCGAAAAATGATGTTCCTAAGCCAAACATCATCGATTTCTGGAAAGCATCAGTCAATGCCTTAGATGCAATAATAGCATCAAATCACAAACTCTATTACATTGATTACAATGATATACTTAGAAATGAAGCATTTGCGAAAAATACTACTTTTGAAGTGCAGAATCATCAGAAAAATGATGTTCCCAAGCCAAACATCCCAGGAAGCATCGATTTCTGGCAAGCATCAGTCAATCAACATTTAATGACAACCTTGACTTGACAGAGGGTACCCAATATGTTTTTCGGGAAGCGGGAATCGCCATTTTTTGGAGTCGGGATTCGGGAATTGGCACCAGCTTTCGGGAAGCGGGATTTACTTAGACTTATGCCTTTTAGTCCATTGTTTCCCTGCGTTCTTTGATTTGCTGATATCACTTGGTAAATGGTCGAAGGTCAGAATGTCTTGGTAAGCAAATCAAAGAACGCAGGGAAACAAGGGGCGAAAAGGCATTAGTCTAGGATTTAACCGTATCGTCTTAAATTCCACTTCAGCCTCGTTTCATGTGCCTCGTTTTGGAATAATTGTTGGTGCAAAAGTCTCATAAGGGAAATTAAATGCGAGAAGATGGATTGGTGCATTTTCGTCCCTTCTCTCCCTGCGTTGTTTGATTTGTTTTGTTGATGTCAAAAGGGACTTATACCATTACTCCGAAAAAGTGGGCGCACTTTACGCCCTCGCAGAGTGGTTCCCTACTCACCCATCAAATTGGAAGAATTTAGTTTTAAGGTAGCTCCACTACAAATAAGCTAACTTTTTTATTAAAGATGGTATGGACCTACTGTGTTGACATTATGCTAACAAAATTTTGCTGACAAAGATTTTGACAAAAAATTTGCATAAATTTGCATAATTATAAAGTAATTTGCATAATTAAAGGGAAAAAATACCAACATTTTCATGTCACATATTTTGGTAATTAGTCAGTCAAACTCTATGAAACTTGGCAAATATGTTGGAGAGGTTGTGTTCTAGGGACAAGACCACTCATATTAGATTATCTCAACATTTGTTAGATTTATGACTGATTTTCCATTTTTGTAACTTTCTTACGGATTGCATCATCTGCATAATTTTGAATATTAGGTGCCAGATAATTCCAAAGAGAAAAATAATGGTCTTGTCCCACAAGGAGGAGTTGCTGATGCTATCTGGAAAGTTTCACAGTATTTCATTGAGGGGTTTTAGAAATATCTGACATCAAAAAATCAATATTGTGTGAAAACAGGTTTTCCAGAAAATGCCATTTAAAGTTTTGTCTTGCTTAAAACCTCTAATGTCCACTAGCTACACATGAATCTCCACCTTCTTTCTCCTTCTCTTTGTCCATGAAACCTTTTTTATGCTCCTTAGCTTCTTTCTCTTTCTTTTTGTCATTTCAGACTGTCTCTTTTCAGTTGTGTTCACCCACTTTGACAATTTTTCTGCTGACTTTTTCTAGTCTGCAACCAGATCTGCTATTGAATTGTGAAAGCACCTCATAAAGTTCCTTTGGGTCATTATTAAATTCTATGGTAGCTGAATTTACACCAATTTCCAACACATTTCTTTGCACAAAAATATTTTTTGGACATTTTGTCCAAATAATGTTATTCAGGGGGGCCTTATTGCAGTTTTGCCATGGAATAAGACACTTTTCAAGGAGTTTGCCACTGTTTGAATCTTCAAAGATTGGCCAAAGGAGATCATGAATCCACTGATGAAGCAGATTGATATTCTTCTTGTACTTAGAAGTTAAATTGCTTTGATCTTGCCTCCATTTGCACCATGAGTCTGGACCAGTTGGGAAATGCAATGAACAAATTTTCAACACCATTGTGTCCTTTACATATTTCCCTAAATGCAGTTACCACGCACATTTACTTCTAAAAATTGCTTCCATCTCCCTCTTTTCTTGCACAGTCTGCAGACAAATACCACTGTTTCACCCAAGAGCATGAAGTACATACAGTAGATACTGTCCAGCAGAATTTTAGTTTATTTGCAAAGCCCATTCAAGAGGAAAGGACATTTGGTTATCTCAATTTTTGCAGTGCAGTTAGTTAGGGTATTTCTGCTGAGAATTCCTAACCTAAGAGAAGGCCAACGTTTACCAATAGGGAGTAATCACTTTCATCTTCATCGGTGTAATTAGGCTCTGCATCTTCAGTGGTCAGTTTTTGCCTCTGGATCGTCGATTCTATATTTTCCCCTGCTGCCAAGGCAATTCAATGCATTCATTGACATAGGGCCTAACATTTTGGGCCTTTCTACATCAGCAGTGACGGTGGTTTCTTGGTCCTGATAAGTGTTCTTTTCCTTCGTGAATTTGTTTCCATAGAGCTTTCTCTTCTTGAAGGCTAATTTGGGAGATGATTCCCAGCCTTCTTGGAACCCATATCGAATATATCTCGTGTTGAGTAAACAGTGAAACAACCCAAACAAATCAAACAACAAACTACACACGTAGGCGAGGCTATTGTAATTGGAGGAATAAGGGCATAGATAGGTGGATGCCAAGACCTTTATGAGCGAAAATCTGGCAACAACTTTCGATGTTTTAGCCAAAACATTGGTTGCTATGTGGTTGCTAAGGGTAAAAAACGCTGATACTACAAATAAATTCATATTTTTAAGCAAAACTGCAAAGAGGAACCAATGCAAATATTATTTAAATGAAAGATCAATAGTATAAGGATGCATTGGTAGACAATTCGCAATTTCGAAAATTTGAGCGAAAATTGACTTTATTTGTAGTGTAACTACCTTAAGCCAATAAGGGGGCACTATTTTAACAGTTGTTATTGGTGCATACAAAGGCGGTTGATATGGCTTAGAGTTCTAGTAGCTGCGATAGATCTATTCATTTCTACAGAAGAAGATTACTGCTTGAAAGGTATATATTTTGCAGGCCCGTCAGAAGCGGGGGGGCTGGGGGGGGGGGGGCTTCCCAATAATTTGCTGAAGTTCCTTCACTTTTGCACGTGAAAAATGCTGTGAAAGCCAAACCCTTGAAAATGAAGAATCAAACTATCTCTATTCGAGGAAGTTACCAGAATTTATCAAGCCATCATATTTTCATAATTTTCGCGGAAAGACCTCCATTAGGCATGATCCTGTGCTTTTTTGGAACGCAAATTCTCCAAAAATTGGACCTTTCCAACGATCTAAAGAGCCTGGTCATGAAAAATTTTCCCGGAGGCCAGCCCACGGACCCCCATTTTCGCTCGCTACGTTCGCGTCGAGTTTCAGCCCCCCCCCCCCAAATATTAATTTCGTTCCGACGGGCTTGTTTTGCGATTAGTAGGTCACGAAATCACCATTCTTTTTACTAGTTTGCTTTTCAATGTTCAAGCTCTTTAGACCAGACTTTGAAGTGATTTTGTGGAGTGTACGAGAACTCCTGCTTTCTTAGGCCATCTTGTGAAGGAAACAAAGGACTCCAGGTCATAAGTCTAGTGAGAAGACGCATGGAAAATGAAGTCAGCCCCGGCCATGAAATACGATATCATCCGGGGGGGGGGTACTCTTATATGTTTCCGTACGGGGACGTGCCGCCGAACAGGGTATCATTTTCAGGATATGTTTGGATATTTAGGCAAATTTGAGCTTTCAAGATTAAAATATATGCTTCCAAAGCGTCAGTAACAACAACAAACGAGGTAAACAAATATATTCAAGTTAACTATCGAAGAACATTTTGAGATTGATTAGATATTGATTAAAGCTAAATTCACATCGCTGGAGCCCACCAAAGATGTATATGTCCTTCTAAGACACTGGGTATAGAAAAACCAATGTGTAAATATATGGAAGCCGTTTCATCCTCTGTTACAGAAAATGAGAGATTCTTTTTTCTGCAGCCTTTTACTGTACACATGTCATGACAATTTATGAAAATTATTGCCAAGAATAAACTACGCTTTCAGATATGATAAATGGATGTCGTAAGATTTAAAACAAAACAGCTCTATGAAAAATTTGCTCTTAAAGATTTATCGGTGAGTGCCTGTTTGGCAACAGTTCACTGAGAACTGGCAACTGTCATAAGGTTTTTGAATTGCTTTATTGAAGATAATTCAATTACCGCTAGGCAGTTTATTCCAATAGTCAACTATTCGCTGAAAGTAGAGGTACTTTCGTAAATTGAGGTGGCTTCTAGATTTGAACAGTTTGTATTTTGTTTTCCATCACAAAACTATTGGATGTCCCAACAAATCGTCAACGGTACAGCATAGATGAGCTTAAAATGCCATAATGAGAAAATGCAATATAACACAAAAAAACATAAGAGCCTTCAATGCAATNGTACACATGTCATGACAATTTATGAAAATTATTGCCAAGAATAAACTACGCTTTCAGATATGATAAATGGATGTCGTAAGATTTAAAACAAAACAGCTCTATGAAAAATTTGCTCTTAAAGATTTATCGGTGAGTGCCTGTTTGGCAACAGTTCACTGAGAACTGGCAACTGTCATAAGGTTTTTGAATTGCTTTATTGAAGATAATTCAATTACCGCTAGGCAGTTTATTCCAATAGTCAACTATTCGCTGAAAGTAGAGGTACTTTCGTAAATTGAGGTGGCTTCTAGATTTGAACAGTTTGTATTTTGTTTTCCATCACAAAACTATTGGATGTCCCAACAAATCGTCAACGGTACAGCATAGATGAGCTTAAAATGCCATAATGAGAAAATGCAATATAACACAAAAAAACATAAGAGCCTTCAATGCAATGGGAGACCGATGCAGAGCATGCGCAGCTAATGATGGCAAACGAATGAATTTTTTTACAAAAAGGTGAATAATTGTCGTTGTTCGTATTAGATAGGAACTAAAGTAAATTATCATCAACCTTTGCACTCAAGATCATCATTACCTTTCCTCCTTCCTTTAGTCGTTTTTCTCCACGAAATCAAATCATCGCCTGCTCTAGAAATCTGAATTACCTACTGCAATATTGTGTTGTTGAGCGCACCAAATTCGGTTCGGAGGATATCAGCTTCTAAACCAACCCATAAAGAATGTAAAAATTATTGCACGAGTCCATGGAATTCAATCGCCATTGCAAATGCCTCTTGAATGTGGCCCGTTTTTTCGGTGCACCCGGTAGAGATTGTTCAATAGCAATACATGCACTTCTCAAAATTTCTCAAGCAAAGGTACAAGACCAAGAGGGCCCTTGTTGCAATCACAACCCTGGAACCCTGTCAGTCCGACTATGCCAAGGTATTAGAAATTATTTCTTTGTCACGTTTTTGCTTCTTAAATGTCTCTGAGTTTACTTCTTATGATAACATCCTTTACTTATTGATTTTTCTTTCACTTGTGTAATACCTAGATCATACCCCGTTTCTATGGAAACCAGGTATTCTGTTATCAAGGGTAATTGTCAAAATGCACTTTTGATCATATTCTTTACTTCTTAAATACACATGGTTACTTATCTTGGAAATATCCTTTCCAAAAGTAATGTTTATTTCACTTTAATAGCAATACGGATGATACCTCATTCCCATGGCAACGAGGTATTTTCTTGGATGGCACCATATCCAAATTGATCAGGGGATGCTACTGTACATGTGTGCCAATTTTCATGCTTGCATCCAAATGTGCACGATTTTAGCTCTTATCCGCTGGACTACGGGACAGGGTATCACTTTTGTATAGTCGGCTCCATGACAGGGTCCATATTTTGTCCAATTGACTATGTAACGCCATTGTAAGCCATTTGCACTCCGCGAGTGTAATGTAAATCATTTGGAAGGCGACATTTCCGCTTTTTTGATAGATTTCTATCAAATTTCTATCAAAATCCCAGCGCAGCGTACAATTTCGCATGAAGAAACTCAAGAACAGGGTATCGTTTTTAAAATTTCAATCCGGGACAGGGTATCATTTTTAGGAATTCTACTCCGGGACAGGGTGTCTTTTCAGATTTTTCAGCGGCACGTCCCGTATTTTCGTAGACCAAGAACCCCCCCCCCCCACCCCGGGATATCATCAGCTGTGT
The DNA here is from genome assembly GCA_004194395.1 of Aurelia aurita complex sp. Pacific. Taxonomy (NCBI): domain Eukaryota; kingdom Metazoa; phylum Cnidaria; class Scyphozoa; order Semaeostomeae; family Ulmaridae; genus Aurelia; species Aurelia aurita complex sp. Pacific. The sequence goes on along the minus strand of REGL01000790.1, from coordinate 105,516 downwards.
GGCAATTTACTATGAGAGGGGACAGAGTCCGAGTGGCACCAACTTGCACCACAAGGAAAAGCTTGGAGAAAGCAATAGAATACCCCATTTTTGAGATTCTAGGTCATAAGGTTTGGCTTTAAAGGGTCTGTTTCATCCAGCATTCCTTGCACGTGCCGTCTCTTGGTTTTCCTTTGTTGTCGCCATGAAAATGGCGGCAACGAAGGCCAACCAAGAGATGGCACGTGCAAGGCATGCTGGATGAAACAGGCCCTTTAAATGTACCCCTTTCTCAGCAAAATCATGAATGAGCGTGATATTATATTTTCATTAACATTGCACCCACCGGGAACAGCGAGAAGAGACTTATAAGGACACAACAAGCCCTACGTTTACACTGATCTCTGCAGTAAGAAACCCAAATAGGAAGTTAAAACCAAATAGGAAGTTAAAGACTGGGAGAGCAATTCGTTACCGAGAGAATTTGCCGTCAGGGGCCCACATGTTTGAAAAGCTACTTCGCAGCAGCGACATGGCCATGGCAAATAGTTTAGAAGAGTGTTACTGTTAAAAGGAGGCGAAGCCCATGGAAATGTCTTAAAGGATACGTCCTTTAGTTTGGCTTAGACCACTCCTATCAGTGCCAAGTTAGTTGATGCTAAACAGAATTGTTGATCATTTTGTAATAGTTGTTTTTATAAATTAGCGGCCAAAGGAAAATATTGAAGCAACCTTCATTTTCATTGACTTAGAATGCATGTCATGTCTTCAACCCATATCTACCTGTGCCAAATTGGAAACGTTAACAATTTTGCAACAGTTTCCCATGAAACCTTTAGGAAAAAGTTTGCGCAAACCACACTTTACCTTAATTTTTTTAATTAAAATCTACTGAAACAAAGTAAAAGCTATTGATTAAATCAAACTATAAAACCTTATTTATCAACTCAGTAAGTTTTGTATCTGCGAGGAGAAAGAACAGAAGGAAACGTTAGTTGTAAGGAGTTTGAGTGGCGTTAAACGCGAGGGGCTAATTTTGTTACCCCATGTTGGAAGGAGGAGGCTGAAACTATATGCGAGAATAGCGAGAAAACAGCGAAATTTTCAAAAGAAGTCTGGTTAAATCCATCTACAAAAGAATTTTGGAATTTTATTCCACATACCTTCTTCAAGTTTCGTAAACAAGCATCTTTTCCTCTTCTTTACATTGTGCGATTTTGGGATAATATGAAAGATAGGAAAAACAGGCGAAGAGGAAAATTCAACTGGCATATGCTTGTTTACGAAACTTGAAGAACGTAGGTGGAATACAATTTCAACAATTCTTTTGTAGGTGGAATTCAAGTAGATTTCTTTACATATCGCGGTTTCCTCGCTACTCCCGCATCTATTTTAAGCCTTCTCCCAATATGAATGTCATTACGATGGGCCAGAGCCCCAGCGAAGAAACACGACTGTATGGGGTTTTGCTTGGACAATTTTGAAAATGAAACTTCAATTTGACGAGGACATTGATTGTGTTTCAACTGCATAACATCAAAAGCGGTGGCTTGATAAATTCTTGCTATTTCTTCGAATAGAGATAATTTTGAATGTTCATTTCCATTAGCTTGGCTTTCACAGCTTTTTCCAGCAAAAAAATGAACAGCCTTCAGCAAATTAGTGGGGCAGCCCCCCGCTTCCGACAGGCCTGGCAAGAAACAATTAGTTTCAAAACAATCTTGCATTACTTTCTTGAAAGCACCCTCTTCCTAGACTGATTACGATGAGTCCCAGTAATCGCTATTCAAAACGAGACTATTACAACAGACCGGGACCGCTCTTACTGGGACTCAATATATTACGGCAATATTTTTGGACTGATTTTTTTCACTTTTGAACGCCCTT